>JAHLJZ010000033.1:0-236483 GCA_025602915.1 Paraphysoderma sedebokerense | reverse complement strand
TTTTACATTGTTCAGTCAACTCAGTGATGAAGCGCTTCACAGTATCAAAGTCGACCTCACGAGAGTCACAGAACGGGATCACCGCCCAATTACTCAATGTCGCCAGGGAGACGTAGCGACGATCTCTCAAATCCCATGAACCGTTATCCACGATTGCCGTATTGCCACCGCGAGATGTCTGATGACATACAAGTTTTGGCGATATGAGTTGACGAGCTTCTACTTGCGACATTTTCGAGTTGACCTTCACACCAAAGGCATCAAGGTAACTGTTTTCTGCAAACCTTAGGAGGTTAACGCCTGTAAAAATGGTAGTAAGTATCCGCTATCGATGTGAACCCAAGGAAGTTTGAGTAACATACAGGCCGTAGTGTCGTTCAACCTATCCTTGGGTTTCGAAGCAGTTTGTCGTATCATTGCAGCAGTTTGCTTATCATCTAACTTCTTGGTGTAACGTTGGCCTTCGACAATTTTGCAAACCTCCATCGGTAGAAACTAAGTGACATTGTGCATAAACACAAGCAGAGTGAGTCCTCTCGCAGAATGCCTTCGATAGCAAATGAGTTATTCGAATACACGTACAATCCCTTTCCTAACATCACCGACAGCAACGCAGGGCAAGTTAGGGAACCTCAATGCTTTTCCGTAAGTCTTCTTGAAGTAATCAGCAATGGTCATTTTGGTTCCTAAAATGAAAATTAGTGAATAGAATCTGCTACTGGAAATGTTCGATCTTAAGTGAAGTGGGGGTTTAATTAATCACCATCTTCCTGCGTAAACTGAAGTCGATTCGCCGACTCTGCCGACACTTTCGAAACCTTGTACTTTCGACGGTCGGAGCGATGGATTGTCTCAATTTGCACCATTTTTAACATTCTTTCGACCCTCCTACGGTCGTGCTCCGTGAGAGGCTGCCTTTGCAGATCCTCAGGAACTCTCCCCAGAACGTCAGCGACATAATCTGGGAGTTGTAACGGCCGAACGAAAGCTGTTACGGGCAAAAGAGTTCAAAGGGTAAGAATGCATAGACTTTCATTTTCAGGAAATTCAGGACAAAGAAGATAAATACCAGATGCAGCAACATCCACGTTCAAGAATAACTTTCCGCTGCCTGGTCGGACACTTTGGAATATTCCTCTCCACATTTCAACACCGCCACCCAACGGTACAGCTCTATCCCTCAAGAAAAAAGATCTGCCAATGACCGGATGACCCATTGCTGGGAAATGTCGGAATAAGATATCGAGGGCCATAATGCTAGTTTGAACGTTCCCGGTAAAGTCTGCTTTTCCATCAATAAAACGATGTAATTCTTCCATATAAATCTCAGCGACCTTTGACAATGAATAACGTCAACTCAATGAATTTGTACCACCATTAACATTCTGAAATCTTTCCGTTACGAACCTTCTGAACCTTCACTTTAAAGATTCGTTGCTTTGAACCTTTAACGGTCCCAGAGTCGGATAAAGCTACCTCAAACACTCTTGAATCCCCCGCAATATTCAGCCGTTTTGGCGAATACATTGACTTTTGTCCATCGTAGACTGGGTACATGTTCCCAATGACGTCGCGGTACTGTTCAGCCAGACACGCGAAAAGTTGACGCTTGATGTTGCGAGGCGTATCTTCGTTTGGGAACCACAGAGTGACGATGCAAGTATTTTCAAACGGTAATCCCAACGACGTTCAAACGAAACAAAAGTTCAACATGAGAGAAACTCCGATTAGCGGAATATTCTTTCTACCCAAGTGTAGAAGTAATTCACAAGAGATTATTACAGTACCAGGTACTATATCGATATCATAATGATGAATCTATGACCACAATCATACATCAAGGTGTTAATTACATACAAGAGTCAATCAAGAAACATTTTAGGACTTACATTTCCACTCGGAAAGGCAATAAATGGAAAATGATTGGCGATGACTTTCAATCTGTGCACCCAATATATGCATTATTAGAATCAATCCATATCCATTGGAGGTATGTGAAAGATGAGAGGGGTTTTGTGTAAAGTGATATAAGCTTCTCCGCCATGTAGACTTCTCCCCAGTTGACACAGATTCACATTTCACACAGGATCACAGAAGAATGATGCAATTACCTTTGGCCTGCATTGCCATATCCGGGACGGAGAGGCAACTCCGAATCTTGTGCTCTCAACATTTCAACGATGATTTGATGAGCGTAGGAAGATGGATGCAGTATGGATATACAAGGAGCACCGAGTGTTTTAAGTCTTTTAAGCACGAGAGGAAGGTAAGCAAATAGAAGGACACTAAATGGACGCGATGAGCAGGCATGAATGGAAGGATCAACGAAGTCCAGATGATCAGACCGAGTACCCAGAGTGGATCACGGTCTATCACGGTATGCCTTGTAAATGTAAATGTTACATATGAAGCCCATTTTTCCTTTCCCTAATTCTTTAAAAAGTCCATGCATTCTCAAAAGTTGGATACAGATAGCAATTTTAAATTATGGCCCAATATTCAGCTTTCGGCGAATCATTCTCCAAGAAATTGTTAATGGTTTCTCCATAATTCTATCAATTCATACAGAATACCTCGAGCATTTCTTTATTTTGGATCATCCCCATTCATCGCATCCTCCCGACTCGCCACCTTTTCAATGGATTGTGCAATGTGCTTCAACTCTTTACGGCGGATAACCAAATGTCTGAAATAATCCTATATCAAATGTCACTTATGAATTTAAAAAACGATTCTATTCATATGAAATTCAATTACCTGCTCAAGATATGCATTCTGAATATACTTTTGTGTATCTTTCGATGCGTAAGTCCTGTTCAATTGTTCAACCAATACTGGCTCTTTTCGTAATCGCCAACATTCATGACATACTACTTTGTCTTTTTCCACATTTCCTGGCAACTGGACCATACTTGTACATTTCGTTGATCGTATACAAGCCACATCATCGGAACGAATCAACCGCCACTTTGAGGTTGCGATCATGATCTGTTGCAATTCTTCCTTCTCTTTGTTTGTCAATTTCGTGTAGCTTTTTTCGAAATATTCTTCAGCAAGTTTATGACGCGGTGGATGTCCATGGAATACGCTAGGGGAGGCCATTACATACGCTTTGATGGTATGTTCTGGTTTAGCGCGTTTTCGTTCCCATGAAATATCGTTCAAACCAACACAAGGGTAAATAGTAGGACCATTGATGCGCTGTCGCTTCGGTTCTGGCTCATTCGCATTGACGGTATTTTTGGTAAAAAATGACTTGATGCCGCCGCCGGCGGCAGCTTTTGTTAAGGTCTCGGATTTACAAAATTCTTACGAAAACCGTCCATCAGACATGCATTTAGAGAATAGGAAAAGAATAGGAAAAGTGTACCTACTGCTAGACCAATGCGATAGAGCGTTTTCTTTCCTCGATATATCTGCTTTTCGTCCACAATGACATATCAACATTGTCGTTCCGTCAATATTCTGGACCTTGCAATACTGACATTGAGATTTGTTCAGTTTCGCAGCAATGGGGCAATGTTTGTGGATATAAGAGGCGGTTGAGGTGCTGTAGCACTTGCCTGATGGAACTCCAGTGGATGATGTTGAGATCATTGGAGAATAGCAAAAGTGAATAAGAAGCAGGAATGACTCAAATCTTGGCTGACCTCGCTTGAAGCAAGATTTTGTCGAAATTTCGTGGACACCAACGCAAGGGCTCACGAGTTACTAGTACCTCGGTATAGCGATAGTCATATCAAAATAAGTGTTCACAAAAGTTCTATACCACCCATATTAGTTGCTCCACTTTTTGTTTACGTCGATACTCCGTAGTCCGATTTAATTGTAGAGTGGATATAGGAGCTACCGAAATTTGAATAAACAATATACATAACTCTTTTATTTTTCTGTTCCATCTCGTATATAGATTTGAACGGATGATTGACTTAAAATCAACCAACAGGATATTTGATAATTTACGGCTGTTCCTACACTACAATTCCTGCAGTATATCTTCCAAGGTATATATATTCATTTTTCCGTCTACGTCCACCAATGGGAATAGGCAAGTCTGCACCAAAAACCACCTTACAATTTACTCTTGCCGGACCGGTTAACTCCCAATTCCAACAATTTTCCAAAAGCGGCACTAAAGTCTTTGAAGAACGCGTCTTTGTCCTTTGCGTACAGTTCAACGATGGCTTTGAATTTAGGGTCGTGTAGCAATGCCATATCAGCAGGCAACATCATGAGTTCATCCTCGGGATCACGGAATTGCTCGGGACCGTCCCACTCTTTCTTAGTCCACTTTTGTCTATTTAATGTTGAAATGGATGAATAATGGAAATTGTGTTAAATCTAAAAGACGACGCATTATAATGAACCTCGAAATGACTGTCAGGAAAACGTACTTGGTGAGCTGCACAAAATATTGGTTGGAGAATCTGGTAGGATTGTATACCCAAGCTGAATTATTGGGATGAGAAGTCATTAAAAATGTGAACATCATCACATGAGATAAGACTATGCTAGTACGAATAGCGTACCTCCATCATAACCACTTCGATCTTTATGGCACCTTCCGAGAGTATGGGCACCCAATAAAGCAACAATCTCACGATCATTGAATCCCATACGGTAAAAGATATCACGGATGTGAGGAGAACCTTGGGCAGCATCTGGAAGACGACCGTTTGGCGGGATTTCCTTGGTGGAGACGGGTTTATCGGAACGCCCTGGTTTCCATGGAACTTTAGGACCACCCAAGGCTTCGATAGCGACAACACCAGAAAGAGTCCACAAATCTGCGTAGCTGATCCAAGGATGTTTCTTCTTGATGGGTTCAAGGAAGGCTCTGTTCAAACAAAATTAACGGGCCGAGTGAGTCCAAACCGTGTTCACAAATTCCAACAGCTGAAAAGTTCAGAGGGACCAAAATGGAAGGGAGATTGAAGACAAACCTTGCGTGTTCCAAACCAGCATTAGCAGGGTCGGATGATTCAGGGGCGAATCTCATGGTAGCACCGTCGGAACCACCGGTTCTTGTTTTCTTGTCGTATGTACCAGAAGCGTGCCAAGCCAACCTAGATTTTCAAGAATGAACGAAAGCAGAGGGAGCGATGAATAAAACGGATGGGCATAGTGATGACCGATGATTAGACGATGAAGAATTGAAATGCGCAGGAGAAGGATGAATGGGAAATGCAAAGAAGGACGCACCTGACAAGGACGGGGCCGATTGAGCCGTCATCGTAACCGGGACGAGGGAGGATCTTTTTAATATCGTCGGCAACACGTTGATAATCAGCAGCGGAGCGAGCCATTCTGTATGGAAAGAGATGTTGAGGGAAGAGAGGGAAAGTGGGAAGTGTGGATGGATGAGGGAGAGGGAGGAGGGTGTTTTGTGTTTTTGTCGGCTGGAGATGAGCCCAGGGGAAAAGGGGAGCTGACAATTCAGCCACACGCATCCGACAATTCAACACACATCATGTGACTTGCACGTGACTTGGTGAAAAGTGGAACGCGTGAAAAGTGGTCTGTTCCTCTGTTGACGCAAAGATTCCCCTTTTCCCATAGTAAGTCGTGAACACAGTGAACACAGTGAACAGACGCGTACCACATAGCATCCGTGTTCCGCCGTATGCATCGTATGCATATTCCACCACAAGTATATATGCGACATACACTCCACTGACCACATTCGTCGTGTATGGTTTCCCTCTGCACTCGCTCGCTGCACACCGCATACGCTTTCCCACCGCCCGCAACCTCATCCCATGTACCGTCGACTCCACTCCGGACCTCCATCCCTCCTCCTGCGATCTCGCTTCTTCAACCTCTGTTTCCTCGCCATCTTCCTCTCCTCCTCCTTCTACCTCTACACCCTCTATCTATCCGTAAAGCCCTCTGCCTCAATACAGCAAGCTCGCCCCCGCTCCCAGACCCACATCGACGACGCCAATCAACTCCGCTTCTCCGAACCTAAAATCACTCGACCCCACTTTTCCGAATCCAAAGTAAGCTTTGTACAACCCCAAGCACTCGCACAAGTCAACTCCCCTTCCCCCACCCCCGATTCTACGCAATCAACTAGTCGTCCCGATATTCGATCCATCGTCGCAAAGGCCCTGGGTGTCTATGAGTCGGATACTGTAAATTCAAGTGACCGCACCTACACAAACGATATTTTGGTTGTGTCAGCAAACTACGCATATCGCTCCTTCCTGCACAACTGGATCTGTCATGTCCGCAAGTCAAATTATAAATTCCTTGTAATCGCTCAGGATGACCAACTGGCCGATTACCTCGAAGATTATAATTCGAAAGAGCCAATGGACGGTCAAATTTTGTATTTAAGTGGGAAATTGTTTGGTGCAACCAGTTCAAGTGTTGCTGGTGCCTATAATACGCCGGTCTTCAATCACATCAGCGTCATGAAATTAGTAGCAGTTCGAAATATTCTGCAACTGGGTCACAATGGTACATTTGTCAAACTCTGAAAGTTTTCATCAGATTGTTGAGATTCCTACAAAATATTAATCAACCGCACTCTAGTTTTCTTCTCTGATGTAGACATCGCCTTCCTCCATCAAAATCCCCTCTCCTTTATACCAGATTCGATCGACTTTTCATTCCAACAGGATCAATCAAACTTTGTTACGTCTTATACCTATCCATACATCTGCACAGGTTTTTACTACCTCCGTTCTTCTCCATCAACGATTGCACTTCTGCAAACATCTGAAAAACTCTGTCAATCCAAACCGAAGTGGAATGATCAAGATTGCGTCAATGATGTTCTCCGACGATGGATAGATTCTACCATTGCAAAACTGGGTGTCGTGAAAGATGATAAAGAAACGATCAGACTAGAACAACGATACCAATTGAAACTGAAGCGAAAGCTCCTCAAGCAACAAAAAGCTAAATCGCGGTCGTCACCATCAGTCGACCCTTCAGAACCCTCCGTTGACGAAATAGACCAAAACTTACAGCCCGAACCTGAAGGATCCGTCAAATTGACGTACTATCCGCTATCTCCCTTGCTTTTCCCCAACGGGTATAGATACTTTTTCAAGGGCAGAAAACTCTACGAGGAATTGCTACATCGGACAGCCATTCAGCCGTTAATCGCACACGTCAATTGGGTAAGAGGGATGGAAAAGAAGAAAAAAGCTCTGGTAGAGAGGGGTTTGTGGAGGTGGGATGAGGAAGAAAGCAATTGTGCTCGACCTTGAAGACTTGTGGACGAAATCGCAAGAAAAGTTGAAATCGCAGCCTGCCGTCACCTGCAAGCGTGGTACCATGTCATATTTGCACCTTATGTATATAACCAGGCGATGAAAACGACAACCATTCGGATCGACTTAAGCCTTAGACTAATTTATTACACTTGAATATATGCACCATTTAGAAATACGAAAAACTGTTATTATTTCATTATTGTGATCAATTCATTTTCCGACATTTAAATTGTACATAAATTGTCCACAGTAGTCAATACTATGGCGATCGCATAGAAAAAATAAATAGATATGGCATGACGAATTATTTATAGAATTCCATCTACAACTCACTTTCGTCCAGAATAAAAGTTGCCCTCGATTGCGACGCTATTAGGCATGTAAGATTTGATGGTCGCTGGGGTTCAACCTGCCGCGTCGAATTCAAATTTTTGTGCATTACAGATCCAAGAAATGTGGGAAGCAGCATCCATGGATTATAAGCTGGCTCTTGTTTATTCTACTGTGTTTTTGGATAATTGCATGAGATGGTACAATGTAGTGATAGTATAAAGTGGTTTTATAGGGCTACTGGCTATTATCATTGCCTTTAGTCCCGACTGATTACATCAATACCAAATCCTACTTTTATTTATTCAATAACTTAAATAATTCAGATATTCCATCATTATAATATTAACGTATTATTCACTGCTCATCCATTTCATCGATTTTTTGTTTACGAGAGGACCCCGCTTGGTCTTCATCCATGTCATCGGGTTTACGTTTACGAGAGGATCCCACTTGGTCCTCATCCATGTCAATCTGCAATTCCGGTTGGCGAGAATCACCAGAACGGTCGGATTTGTCAACAGCGGGACAAAAATTCCAATCCCAATACGGGATCCTTTGGTCCCCTTCTGTTTTCCTTGAATTCCTGATAAATTCTACACACATTCCGTTAATCATTCGTTTATTTAGTTTGGAAATGGAATATGTAAATTCCATGAGTGAACGATACGAATTATGAATTACGTACCTTTCATAGCAGATCGATATAGATGTTCTTCGCAAGTCTCTATATCTTTGAATCTAGAATCGGAACAGCTTGCAGCATTAGACGTTGGGTCGTTTGGATTTTGTCGTGCCCGGCGGAGGGAGTCTTTGTGTGCCGAGAATGGAGGAGAAGCACACATACTCGTGCAACATTCTGTGGCTTTTTCGTTCAACTCTAGTTTTTTGTGACATCCAAAATTTAGTATGGTACATGAAATACAGATGACGGAATGAAATTTGGATTGCGAAGAAAAATAAGTCTAGTTAAGTCTACGTACTGCGCAATAGTTCAACGAATTTCTGTTTTTCTTCTGGAGTTAGATCCTCTATTGATTTTCGAACAGGAGGTAACGCATTACAGGATAGAAAGACGGCAAAGATACATAGAATAGCGAGTGAATTCATTTTTTTTGGATATTGGTTTGTACGAAAAATATGTACGATATGAAGCTACTGTGGAATATTTATATTTTATCATTCCCGTGGACGGCATCATTGAAACAGTTTCAAATCCGAATGAAACATGTTTATAATAAACATCCTTGCGAATGTTTAATTGTTTTGAAATACAACATTTGAGAGGAATAACCGAACGTAAGTTTAACTATTGGAAAAAACAGGAGCATTCATACTTGACACAACCAACGCAACGCGTTAGATTAGAAGGAGCAGTGTATCGGTTGGAGTAGTGATATCCTTTTGTGATGGATTTCAAATGTGGAAAGCCTATTTCCTGTGATTTCAGGGATTAGTGAGTTATGAGCGGCCTATAATGTCACCCTACATATTCTATCTTGGCATATTAAAATATATAATTTCAGTTCCGGAGTTGTCACTTGGGCTATTCTCAATGATACGTCATTAATCTCACAGTGAACGGTTAAAACTTCCAGCCATCGCACTTCATTCACAAATTCAGCAAATGTCTACCTTTATTTATGTATTGCTTTCTTAAAGTATTTATGCATTGTTAATGAACTCGCTGTTCAAGAATATAAATTTATGGAATAAATGAAATATTAAAAGAAAATATAGCTAATACTCAAAACTTGGGCACGTTAAATAGACAATCCTAAACTTGGTTACTAGATTGCGCCTTTGGCAACATTGAAAAAGACGACACTTTGATGGATGTGTCCTTGTTGAATGCATTCGTCCTTCCGCTGCCAGTTCCAGTACCAGTAGCGTTAACTGGTAAACTATGCTGACTTTTCTGACCTTCCCCTTGCTTGAATGCAATCACGACAACGAAAAGTGTATTAAAGACAGCCGGAAATGAAGAGCAAGCGGCGTTCAATAAACCAATGTTGATGGATAGATTTGCAGATAACACTAAAGAGATGTAAATGATGTTTGCGATAAGACTGAAAATAAGTACGAAAGCTTCATTGAATATCAATTCCTTGTAGCGTTGAAAGCTAGCTGTGAATTTCATAGAGGATTGATATAATGGGTAGGCAAAGGATACACCCATTATGACGTCGAAAATAATTTGACAAGTACGGTCAATAGAAAGATAGACGGCAGGTAAAACAGACGCACATCGTTGACTGGGAAGAACCGCAAACGTCCAATTTGCAACCGACAAAATATGAGGAATCACTCGTAACAATAATACCGCTGGGAACAGATATTTCGCATGTCGAATTCTACCTTGATAGAGTGAAATGCATTTGTGGACTTGAGCAAATTCATAATTGAGATTCATAATGGCGACTAATACATAAATCAATTTAACTCGGAGTAAACAGTTTGGAAGAACCTCGGTGTCCCAGGCGATAGAGATGGCGTAGAAAATGAGTGCCGTGAGGTTACTACATACTGCGAGGTAATTGTAGATAATTCTTTTTTTAAAGATTAAAATACTCAGGGTAATTAACAATGTGACTGTAACTAATCCAAGTTGAAAAGAGCGGACAACATTACTAAGTAATAATGTCTTGTCAACGGGGGGATAAGGCGTAGAGGAGGACATGACGACAAATTCTTCAAAGACTTTGGTCACTGGGATCTTTTACCATGGATATCGGCGGTGTATTTATATTCATGGAAAAACCCGTGACAACCTATGTCAGTTGCATGCATGTATTGTACGCGAAATTGATATATTTCCGCCCTTCAATATATATGCACATTCATCTGTTTTGTGGCGAATTCTGACAGCTCACAAAACGGATAAAAAAGAGAAATCGTGCAAAAAGCACTATTCCATTCTACATTCTTCGAAACTGTAGGGCCGTAAGTCCGGGGGGCTTATTCTCCAGGCACTCCCTAGTCCCTTGGCCCAGTCATTCACTCGAGAGTCGAGACGGAAGACACGGCGTTGTGAAACAATTCTTTTGTGTACACCGATAAGAAGTCTGGACCTCGAGACCTTCTCAATTCATCTGCTCTACTCTTTCAACGTCGACCCATCGCCAAATATATCTCGATCGATGGAAAACGGTTAATGATCATTCAAACGTTTCAAACAATTCATACGTTCACAGGATGGCTATAAAAAGCTTATTAGGTAATATAGCTATAGATTACACCTTAGATCGGGCATACAAAAAACTGGAACCATCGAGACTGGTCGTCGAAAGAATATCTTATGTGGCAAGTATTTATTGTGATAAGTGTCGCAAAACTTTCCGATGAGCATTTTTATTTGATTTCTTGGACATAGTTTACAATAATTTAAAAATCCGGCTTTATCTAAACGATTGCAAAAAGTAATGATGGATTGAGAAGGTATTGGAAACATGTTGATTCAGAGAGCAGAAATACATAATGCCATCAACAAAGACGACCAATACCAAAAGTTGGAAATAAATCTGTTGATTTTTATAAAACTCTTGCAATCAAATCTGACATGTTGTTTTCAGTTTGTTCTGTCGACTGCAATCTCAAACAACCTTCTAATCAAGAAGTCTTTGCGTCATCTGACGATACTTCCCTTAAGCACACAAGACTAAAATTTGCCGCGTAAAAATATTTTTCCGACACAAACACAAACGGGAATAGGGGAAGGGAAAGGGATGCCGTCAGCTCAGCTATTCAATAGTGAAAGGACGGACGCGACATGAAACAAGTCGAAAGCTAGTAGTAGTTTTAATTACAAGGGATGATTTTCTTTCGGCTTTTGCCATGCCTACTGCCGTCAAGGACTCTCAGCAATTCTGTTAGTCTTCGAAGAATATGAATTCAGCATCAGCATCAATTTTGCTAGCGCTGTCACTATTATTGGTCAATTGCGTGATTGGAGGTACTTGGGTGTTAAATACTACCAATGAAGTTGATATAAGACAATTAGAGAAAAGGAACGACCGACTGAGCCCACTTGTTTTGGCTGATTCTGAATTTGTCAAGAAAGCTCAGATAATTGGTTTATTCGGCAGTCTCGCTGGTTGTCCGAGTCAAAATGTACTAGACTGGAGTCGATGTAATCGATGTAAGTCGTTTTACCTTGCAAAATTCGTCAAAGAGTTTGGACTGAACATTTTTGTCCTTGACTCAGGCCGAAAGTACACAAAAGTCACTGCCCAATTACTAGATCCTGGCGCCAATCCTGTACAGGGAGAAGAAATCGAAAAAATTGAAAAAATTGAAATTATCAAAGTTATTAATATGCAGAAGAAAGAATATATTAACGGTGGGATTATCGCTGTTCAACATGAATTTTCTTCTCCCCAAAGTGAATCGGGTCGTCGGCATCCACTGTCCAAATCGATCATAGTTTCTTACCCTGGCTCTATTCAAGTCGGAGACTGGATCGATAATTTTAAAACTTGGAGAACGCAATTCAACTCACCCGCCAACGACGTCGAGGACTCTCCTGGTCGGTTGACGGTACACCGCGGATTCCAGGATGGCTTTACAATTGTGTGGCCTCAGGTCCAACCTATTTTGGCGAAGTTGTTGGTTGAATACCCAGAGTACCAAGTAATTGTGATCGGACAATCCAGAGGAGCACCCTTAGCGATATTTACGTCCATGGAATTAATTTCATCTTTAAATTGTCCAAAAGAGCGTATTGAAACGTGAGTGATCTGTGGTTGATATTAACCATTCACTTATTCTTTGTCTCTGAATCCCCGCTATAGATTTACCCAGACTAATTACTTTGCCCTTTCAGCTGGATGTATGGATCTCCTCGATTTGCCTCTTCTGGACTCGTGAAACGTATCAAGCAGATGAACTTGAAGCTATACAACGTTCACTACGATGGTATGTTCATTGTTAAGAAATATTCTACCAATTCTTAAAACTTCAGTTTAAATTTCATTCTCTAATTGAAATCAAATTATTCGGTCCAAAGGTGACCCAGTGACACATCTTCCACCTTACGGCTTGGGTTTTTATCATATTCCGCCTGTCGTCTATGTGGTCGATAAAGAGTTAGATCCCCAGACTGGAAAAGTCATTTCTAAGGGGAAAAGACCAAGGAACACGTATATTTGTGATCCAGATGAAGGAGAGGATCCGAGATGCAGCTTCTCTACCTCACTCTTAGATATGGTGAATGGACCACATCATCAAAGGTACCGGGATTGGGAGATTTTTGGGGAACAGCTTGCGTTCTCACCTCCGAAAACTTGTGTAGAGAAGTAGAGCCAGATTAATCTAATAATATTATTAAGCATAAAAATCTGGAACTAAAAGTTTAGAGGCAGAAAGTGATCCATGATACTGTTGTAGTAAGACTGTAAATTTGATTAAACTCTCGAGAATACAGTGCAAATTTGAATAAAACTTTTTTCAATGTCTATCCTTAAAATTGATGAATTTATGCTGCGGTAAATGAGGTCAACCAATTTGATATAATCATTATCGGGGAGGACTCACATCATTCGTTTAATAAAGTATTTTGAATTATGATTACACATCGGATTGACAGGAAAAAAAAACCAACTGTGACATTAAAATAAAGTCTAATACAAGCTAATGTTGTAATTATGCATTGAGTTCCCTAAATATCATAAAGACACATACAAAAACTATTTTTTTTAAGTTATTTTGTTAAATTTCTACTAGTGGGCCTAATTCTTGGAAGGTTTGGCTTCAACTTCCTTTACTGGAGCGTTCTTAGTTACTGCAGCGTTGGGGATGACAAAAGTCATGATACTTCGCCCTGGCACTTCAGCTTTGAAAGCCATATTATTGTCGACGACAGTGGTGATTTTATGCGATTTTCTCATTCTGTTCGTCACCAAATGCAGTAGATATCATTAATTGATATACCAGAAAAAATTTGCGATTTGAATGCAACGGAAAACCATACCTGTTCAAAATGACCATGGCAATTTGGCCATCGGGTCTTAAAAATGCGGTACTTTGAACAGCGGATGTAGTCAATGGACCACCGGCCAATCCGAACCAATATCTATCTCTATCGTGAATCGGACCACCTGTGGCTTGAAGATCAATGCGAACAGAGTAGCGAGGAATGAAACGAGAGAAATGGGCAAGGTGGTAATACATAGGTTGATAGTGAAGTTTTTGTTTCTCGATATCTAGGCAATGCAGATCTCATGGTCAGTTCGCTCCTCCTTGTTTTCAAGAAAACCATAACAAATTCATACCAGCAATAATAGGAGCATCGCAAAAATTGCTTTCATGATTAGGTCCACCTTGCAAATCTAATACAAAGTTCCAGTCAACCCAGCCGACAGCCCAATTATTCAAATCACCAATGATATCATGACTGTAGTATTCGCCACGGTTCCAGTTTCCTAGATTCGGTGCTCGGTTATACGGAAGAAAACTGAGGGATATTTATAAATGAGTTATTACGTCATGTGACAAGCAATAGAAGCATCAGGAATACTGCACCCGTTTGTCTGCTCGGACGCCAAAATGTATTGATTTGGATATGCTTCGTGGAATTTTGCGAGTTCCTTGAATCCGGGACCAAAATACCAGTGAACGGCAGCACCAGATATATACTTCTTGGCTTCGGCATCTTTTAAATGAATATCTGCCCATCGCATGATCTCAGTCTGATAGCGGAACAATATATTAGAATTAATATGTGATAGATTAAAACAATTTCAAGAATCTTAAATACCTTTTGATCGTCGAAGAACATGATGTCAACTTCTTCATGATCTTTCTTGATTCTAGGTCCGAAGAAACGGCCAATATAATCTCTTGATAACTCGGGCGTAAAATAACAGGCTTCCCACCAAGAGGGAGCTTCGGGCTCGTTTTGAGCTACAGGGGTGTTACCATGTCAGCCACATGTCGCAAAGAGGTTCGCCGGAAAGGACAACGTACGAGTGACAGCCCAAACTTTGAATTTTTCGTCCTTCAATGCTTGAACAAACTTCGATACATACAAAGCGTATGCTTCCATGTATTGATCGCCTTCTTTTAAACCTCTAGGCTTAGCTCCTTTTTGCAGTTTGTTGTTGCGTTTCATCCAGGCTGGGGCAGTCCAAGCTTGAACACCAAGGTTGATTTAGATTTTTGACTTTCAATTCATGCGACGCAAAGAACATATATGACTTACGGGTAGCAAAAATTTGGATATCGTCGTCACGGACGCCTCTTCTTTGAACACTACCCTGAGTTACGGGTAAATCATAGACTTGACTTTCGGGTCGTTCACGAAGTTGCATTGCTTGTCTAAGCAATGGGAACACTTGTTCATGATAGATCCCATGTGATAAATTAAACGATTTTAATTGGAAATCGCCAGCTTCAGGGGCAAGTGAGTACGGTTTAACTGAGAAATCGGAACTGCCAACCGGGATACCTGTCATTGAAAAGACGGGTCAGGGCTCGCGGGTAAAATAATGTTTGTATTATCATCCACTTACGAGCTAAGTTGTAGTTGTTGCCTTCGGGCCCAAAAAATGCATTGAGTACTTCCTACTCACGTGAGAAACATGTCAGTCGATGTGCGGATACTCTATTGCGGAAAAAATGGACAGACCTCACGCAAATTCTTCGGCAACTTATACAAGACATCAGCCACAGCATCAGTGAAAGCAGCACCTAATGCGAAGGTTAACGGTCTATGTGTAAAATCACTTCAAATATTGGAATAACTTACCGAACCCCCAGATTTGTTGATACTGTTTTCTTGTATTGAGATTGATAACAAACTCATCTTTATCAGATGATTTCTTATATTGGAAGAGCGGAATATCTTTGTCGCTGAGTTTTTGCTCAGTATTTTTGACTGTTTGGTACACTTTGACAGTCTCATCAAGTGACAATATCGCCGGGGCGACAAACAGAAAAAGAATAATGTAGGTAGGAAGAGATCTAGACATTCGGGTGAAAAGACCGCAATTTAGTAATTAACATTCAAGTAATTGGAAAAGACAGACAAGTCATACCTTTGGGGCTTCATGCTACCACTTAATCTTTGACGGAAAAAATGATAGAACTTCTAGGAAGGCAGGAATGCCAACTTAATAATTGCCCATCGTATTGGAAATCGTCATTGCGTGACCACAAAGGGTGAAAAAGTGAAACTTTTCCACCGAAGTTCGAAACAGATTCATCTCCGTGGGGTAGCGCGTAACGTGTTCCGTGTCAGAATAAGAACAAGGAACAATTGCATCCCGACTCTACAATAGTTCACATCCGTCATTACCTCTTCTGCCCCGCAATTTGATTCTCCCATAAAAGCTAAATCAATTTTTTCAAACATGGCATGATGATTATGTAACAAGGGGTTGGGTTATGAATCTTTACTGTTACAATCTCCTCCCCTGTATCATCAAAGAAGCTGCTCGTCTTGAATCGACATAAGGCATTAGTTGAAATTAAAATAATCAATTGCACGATATTCACAAAAGTGATTCCACAATTCTTTCGCCTAATTTGGTATTCATTTCATGCAATCCTGCCCCAATGAGTACTTAAAATTCCGCCCATCATTCACGCTTGAAGTGTACGAGAGTTTCCGAGTTCTCGGTACAAGCACACCAACATGCACTCAAAAAATATTCACATTGGTATCTGTTTGTCGTATTTAATTCTTGTACTTTCATTTGAATTAATTATTTCAACGTACCATAAGATTAGTCAATATTTCGATGGTTTTCATCTTGTTCCCCGTCCTGACATGGAACACGGGCCCACAAGCATGTTCCACATCGTTGCGTGTCAGAATAAGAACAAGAAACAATTGCATCCCGACATTACAATAATCTACGTCAGCCACAGCTTTCTCTACCCCGCAATTCAATTCTGCTAAAAGCTAAATCGGCTTCTTCAAACATGGCATGAAGACTATGTAACAAGGGGAATGGTTATGGATAACGGCAGTATATGAGATATTACTGTTGCAACCCTTTCCCCTTTATCAGAGTAAGTTACTTGTCTTGCATCGACATGAGGCATTAGTTGAAATTGTTAATTTACCCGCATCAAAAGTGCAATATTTACATGAGGGATTCCACACTTTAATAGATCCTTTAGTCGTCCGATTAGATATTCATTTCGCACCTCAAAAAATACTTAATCCCTCCCATGAATCACGCTTGAACTACACGACAATATCTGACTTCTCTGTACAATCAACGCAAACATGCTCACCAAAAAAATTCACTTTGCCATCTTTTGGCTGTACTCATTTGTTGCAGTTTCAGTTGGGTTAATAATTCCAACTCACCATGAAGGTTAGTCAACATCCGTTTGTTTTATCGGTGGAACCTAGTAATCTCACGTAAGATTCCACGCCGCTTGAAAAAAAAAACAAAAAAAAGCCTTTCCACAGCTGGATTTTGTTTTTGATATACCCACGACAAACCAGTCACACAGTAATCTTACTCATGTTACTCATCATCTCACCAAGCGAGCAAAACATAAGTTAAATCATGTAACATTTATGACGATTGGAACTAGGGGAGATATTCAGCCTTTTATCGCTTTGTGTAAGGTAAGAATTTTTCTCACCGCCATTGCTTCAAGTAAAACTTTCAATGTATCTAAAAGAGGAAAATCTTCTGACTCCAAACATGTAACAAACGAACAGGAATTTAAGCGACAAGTCAGTGATTTAGTATGTAGAATAGCCTCGCATGCAGAGTATCGGGATTTCGTCGAAGGTCATGGCTTGGAGTTTCGACCTCTCCCGGGCAACCCTGCAATTTTCATGGTAAGTTTACTCCCTGCGAAAAAATGGCGTCATGAGAGGCGACGACACTCTATTAGTTATAACCACCCAGACAATGTGATGCCAATTACCGGATTTTGTCAAACTAAATTTACGTTTGTTCAAACATGAATTTAGAAAATCGCCGTTGAGCATGGAATGTATACACCAGCCATGATGAAAGCGGCTTATTCTGTCCATAAAGAATTTGTTGACGGACTTTTAGCTGCTGGTTTTGAGGTAATCATACTTCATTCTTGTCGTGTCAAATGACAGAGCTATTCCTAATTTTGTTGCGTCGCAACTTTGTATAACGCAGGCCCTCGAAGGAACTCAGGTGTTGATTGAAGCGCCGTCTGCTATGATCGGGCGATTTTTTGCGGAAAAAATGAATTTGGCGTACATGAGAGCCTTTTTCTTCCCGTGGACTAAAACTCCCGCATTTCCGCATCCATTCGCGACTACATGGGTTTGGTCAAGTATGTATCCTAAAGTTTATTACAATGTTTGAGAATTTGTACGCCATCTGCTGGTTCACACAAAAGTACTAACGTTCTTCAATAATCTCCCTCTATACGCAGAACAACTCGACTACACGTGGGATCTTATTGAAGAAATGAATTGGCTTGGTATTCGTGACGCCGTGAATAGATTCCGCAAAGAAAATGGAATGGTACTGGTCCCTCTCCTGCAACACTGTTCTTTCATCTGCTCTGACTTACTTTCTTATTTATGTCCTACTCTACTACGATTTCATTCACCATTCATCTATAGAATGAACTTGGCTTCGCACCGCCAGCATTCCCTCAAAACGCACCTTTCTTCTATGGTTTTTCTCCAAGTGTCGTTCACAATACCTGGCCCGCCCATACCCATGTTACCGGTTATTGGTTCCTCGAAAATTCCGAAGGCCAATCATGGCAACCCAGCCATGCTTTGCGTGAAATTTTACGCAACGACCGTGATGAAAAAGGCGAATATAAACCCATCGTCTACATTGGGTTTGGTAGCATTGTCGTAAATAACCCTGGTTCGTTTGGCTTGTTCAACTACCTTGGCTACTTCTTATAAATACTAATGTATATTATTAACTTCCGTGATATTATTTTGAAACTTCTTGCAGCTAAACTTACCGCCACAATTCTAAAAGCTGTTGAGAAAGCTGGGGTCCGTGCAGTTATTGCAAAAGGATGGTCAGAACGTGGTTCAAGCGGTGCTGCTGATCACGACCCCAATGATGATGTGCCAAAACATCTACAATCCTCAGTACACATACTTAAAGTTGTCCCACATGACTGGTTGTTCCCTCGTATGGATGCGGTCGTTCATCATGGCGGGGCTGGAACGTTAGCAGCAGGGATGAGGGCAGGTAAACCGACAATTGTAGTTCCTTTCGCCTTGGATCAGTACCTTTGGGGCGATCGTGTCATCGAATTAGGTGTTGGGATGGTCGTAAAGCGATACCATTTGGAAGGTGTGAGTGGCCAGAAAGGCATAGATAAACTCGCTAAAGCGTTGAGGACTGTCTCACGTGATCAATCGATCCGCGAAAAGGCACACGAGATTGGCAATCACATTAAAGCAGTATGTGTCTTTATCACTTCTCCATGCTCGTGACTTTCCGTTAATCAGATACATCACAGGAAAACGGTCCACGCACTGCTGTTCGTCTCATGATTGAAGAGCTCCGAACGAATCCCAAAGGCATCCGCCTCGACCTCAGCAATGCGCAACCCGCTGACGAAACCAAGAATCCAAGCAGAAAATTACAGAACACGCCAACCCAAGTCATCAGAGAAGTTACACATAATGCAGAAAAAGGTCATTACTGTGAGCAACATTCACTCGCACACGAGGATAGAGACGGGAAGGAAACTTGTGACCCAACTGGTTGGGCCAAATATAACACGTGGAAATATTGGATCAATTTAGCCACAAGTAGCGCCGATATCGCAAAATCTATGGGGGTAGCAAATCATGCGTCTGCGCAAAATGCACCCACTCTAGAAAATGGTGAAAGTAGCGGAGCGGTTGATGAAGAAGCAGGTCCTAGTGGAAGCCGAACAACTTAAATTGATGTAGGAATGTAGACTTATTGCATAAATGTGTACGATTAATTCATTTCGTTTCCTGTGTTTGTACTATCAATAACTATTGGGAACATTAACTCGACGAAGTTAAACCCTATTCATTATTGCGATTGTTTGTCCTGCTTGTCATGTTTGTATAGCTATTTAGTAAGATTTTCTTAGTAAAGTAATAATTCTTTATCTAACATTCCATGTATGCCTGTTCGTTCCCGGTATCATACTTCGCAATTTGTTGCTGCATTGATAATGGCGATTTATTTCATTAAGTAATTTCAAGCGGTGGATTCGAACCAATACAGTCAGATAAACCTTGCTTATATACAGAAAAGGTATCCGAATAATTCATAACACTACATTTAATCATGAGTACAAACGGAGACGTCAAAACCTCAACAGTTTACTGCTACAGCCAAAAATCAGATGCTATTTCGGTTCACTTCGATGGGTAGTGAAGTCGCTGATAGTTACATAAAAATACAATGATATTCAAATTGATTTACTCGTTCGCCGTTTACAGACAATACTACTGGAGACACATCAGCAATAGCAACCTCTGCTATCAGCCACTTGATTTTCATCACCAGATAATTCTATTGATGAACTATTAGAGGCTCGCTTGCTCAGTATTGAAGAGTTTATAATCTTAATGCGCAAATGACACGAAGTCAAGAGGACGGCCATAATTCAAACGTTGCGAGCAAGGAAAATATGAATATCCGTTAATCAGAAACATTCCGACTCGTAAGATATATCTCGTCAAACTAGATAGAACATGAAACGATGTCAACACATACCTGGTCCACTGTGAATGCAAAAGCATCACTGACGTTGTCGTCCGATTTCGCAGAGCATTCAAAGAAAGTCATGTTATGGGCTGTGGCAAATGATAAACCTTCTTCCGATTTGATTTGTCTTTCATGATTCTAAAACAGCAAAATATAAGAAATTGAATATGAATTTGGATCAGCTTTAGTTTACGAAGCGATAATTTGGTCCCAGAATGGCGAAGGGAAAATTGCACCCATTAAAAAGGCACAATCTCTACAAACCATGTCAATTTTGTTTCCAATCAATACTTTCTTTACATCCCTTCCGCCCACATAAATATCAACTTCTTTCATCCAACTCTCTAGGTGTTGAAATGATTCCCGATTGGTGATGTCATACACAAGCATCAATCCATGGGCGCCACGATAATACGAGGACGTAAGAGTTCGGAATCTCTCTTGGCCCGCAGTATCCTATAGCGATGTAATTGTACGTTGATTAGTGAAACTTTGCCTACGCAGTGCTATGGAAAGTTGGAAATTCAAATGTCAAAAGCAAAGGAATACCGACCCACAACGTCAATTTGTACTTTTTATCGTCCACGTCAATTACTTTCACTCTGAAATCAACACCTATTGAAATATTGTTAGATATTTTTCATGGAATAATAGAAAAAGCTATTCTAGAGAATCTCCAAGGAAAGTACCGATAGTTGCGCTAATTTCATCTTCAGATTGGAACGTGTCATCTAGATATCGCAATAGTAGACTCGATTTGCCGGAACCACTGTCACCTATTATCAGCAATTATAAATTCGTATAGCAAGTCAAAATTCAGGGATGAGAAGTTGTGTCAATGTTCAGTTAATGACGTAAGTTGATTGACAGAGCGGTTTTCATGTGTTGGCACCTAATTATCGACAAGACTATTTAAAAGAAAGGGTAAGAGCAGGACAAACGCACCTATCAAAAGTAATTTAATAGTGGCTTCAATTTTTGTCATTTTGTTATGATAAAAAATGAAAGAAATGTACAAATTAAATCAAGCGGGCGGAAGGAGGGACGGGCGGAGGAGTGAATTTGTTCGCCACCATCGTCACTACCCGTTGCCGATTCTTTCTTTTTCATTATCTATAGCCAGAGCTCAAATTGAATACATTTTCAGTCGACGATGTCTTGGAGAAACGCTATTTCCAAAAACATCAGGGAACTAAGAATCCACTTCTGTCAGACTAGCCCTGAAAGCAACGGTCTACGGTAATTTCCATATCATCATATGGTTAGAAAACCATTAGATTAATCATTATTCTTAATTTTCTTAATTGCTTCGAAAATCACCCAAACCGATGCTACAATCACTTCTGCGAATTCTGAATGGATTGATGAATCTAACTGTCGCCGCTCTCTCCGGCCTGCAACTATGTGCTCTTTTTTGTTTGCGATTCTATTTTTCCGATACTTTTAGGACATTCGTATCACAACAATACCTTAACTTAAAAAAAGATAACCCAAAGCTACCGATCCTGATACGGGAGGCCGCAGGAGTTGAACCAAGAATATTCGCTCAATATAGTATGTATTTATTTATTTTTTTATCGATTGTCCCATTTCTTTCTTTGGGGCTTCAGTTGTTCCGAATATTGTAGCCATCAGTTTTGGGCGATGCCAACGAAAACACATGGTCAAGGAAGGGGGCCCTTCATTTATTTGAGTACTTCTGAGGATTTCAACTGGAGTGTTCGTACAGTTATATTAACCTAAACGCTCGATTCTAACGATCCGTTTGTTACGGATATTTTTGGATGTATTCAACCTACTTTAGACTATGGTGTTGAACGAAAAATTGCTGTTCCCAATATGACCCCCGAATCGATTGAACAGAAATTGAAGAGTTTGGTTGAGAATATTCCGAAGGAGGCCTTGAAGTAATCTAGCCACCAAGCTGCTGAAGGCAATTCGTAGGAGTGTTGTTGGGTGTTGGCGATCATAGATACCTAATAAAAAGGTATAAATGAGGTAGTTGAAGTGAATGGGGGCAGAATTTCTTCGTAGAACTTATTTGAAAATGTTAAACGAGACTGGATTAATGATGCAGAAGGGATCTCATCCTTCGAATTAATAAATACTAATCAAGTGTTAAGCCACTGCTTTCGAAGAGTTGAAATCATCATTTCGCTGACGATGGATTCCACTGTCATCTGCAATTCCTCCATGCCTTTACAATCTGGTATTTATATTTTCTCTGGCGCGAGGAACCCACCGAAGAATTAAGGTTACCATTGAATTTTCAGTTCTGCTTCTACTCTTATAAACTTGAAGTTACCGACCTCAACTTACCAGAATAAAAGTTGGATTCACCTCTTTCACATCAGACTTCCACCGTTGTCCATGTAATATAAGTTAATGTTTATTTCTTGGTATTTTAAAGATCCACTCAGCTTTCATCGCCTGATGAGCTGTCATAACTAACTAACCCCATTATACGACTACCAGTGCTTTTATTAACAGAATTACTTTGGTTCACTAAATCTTGGTCGCCTTGTTGCGGTTCAGAACATGATTGTGAATTTAACCGCTCAAGTTCACGTTTTCGTCGTAGCAGTGCCAGCTTTTCTTTCATATTCAACTTTTGACTTGTTGTTGTCGAGTCCGATTCATTCATGGGTGCCGACTCGGCGAGAGAAGAAGATGGGTTTGAGTTCGAGCTGCGAGAATCAACCGCAACAGACCTCGGTGGCGCTGCTGCTAATGATGAGCATACAGAAGATGACACACTGATCAATCCTGTTGAATTCGAAAAAGTGACAATGTTAGCAATTAATCAATGCTAAGTGAACTATGAAATGCAAGTAGAGACTATGAAATAGACCCGCTTATGAAATCTTCAATGAAAGAGTTGGAAATGAGCGGAGATGAGGAGAATGACAAGACGGTGTATTTGTCTCATCAAATATAGCAACCCCATCCAAAGCCGTAAAGCAAAAGCGCACCCGACATGATCTCTCAATCACGCTCGCAGACGGGTTTCTGCGAGAGGAACGATCCAACCGAGCAGTTTGTGATAGATCCAGAATTTGCAATCTTCAACTGTTATAGACGGAGAAATACCTTTTTCAATCTCTTCTTCGATATTAAATTCCCCCATCTGTGTCAGACTGTCATTTTGACTAGCCTCTTGCCTGCGTAATCCAATTTGGGCTTCCATACTATCCCTGTTCATCCGCACTATTTCCGTTCTTTCCTCGGCATGGTCTTTGACATTACCTCGGTCGACTTCAGTTTCGGATAATTCATTTTCTCCAGTATTATAAGTATTGTTACTCAATTCCACGACCAAAGTTCTATACCACCCATGCCACTTATTCCAAGGATTCAAAAATGCAAATCGTTCATCGTTCAGATTATTTTGTTTAAGTTTAGACTCGAATAAGATACCATTTTTGGCCACAAATCGCGCGGTTTTTTCTATAATTGAGGAGAGATCGGTCGGAAGATCGTCCGGGCGCTTCGACATGAGACTGTAGATATAAATAATCGTCAAATGGTCCCTTCATACCAGCAAGACAACTTTTGGAGCATTTAATCTACCTCGTTGCTTCGACTTGCGGCCTCTTCCTTTTTCTATCGTCCATATCTGGCTTTATAACTCCGCCTTTTTCTCTTCTCCTTCCTACGTCTCCATTGTCATATTCTCCATCCTTTTTGCCTTCACTTACATTCTCTTCCTCATTCTGGTATTCCCACATACCGCTCGACATCAGCCACTTTACGTGTTTATAATACGGATGTAGAATATCATCTTTTCTCAGGAAGTTGAAATCTGGGTTAGACGATTGCTTTACTTGAATGGTTATCTCCATTTGAGGAGGCTGAGTGAGCAGGAACTTTGCAGTCCGGTGGACTATCTCCTTCAGACGTGTTGTTGATGGCTGAACATGGTGAAAAGATGTCAAGAAAATATAGAACAGGTGCGACATTTGCTCAAAAGAAATCACTTACAATGACTATTCCTTTTGTTGATTCCTCTATTGCGGAGGCAATATCCGGATATTCCAGACGTCAGTGCACGAACTAGTCGTCTGGCAGAGAAGGAATGAACCTATCGGTTTGAAATTCAGCATACCTGTGTCATTATTCTCGTTCAATTCCCAAGGACTCTTTCCGTAATCAAACTTCCAAACTCTGCCTTTTTCCGCCATTTCTTTACGTTTGTTTTTCTCCTCTATATATTCTTCTCGCTCGTCATCAGACATATCGAAAATCATCTCTTCATCCGAGTCAACGTCTTTGTAACGTTCTTCGTCACATTGCCGTTCTTCTTCGAGTAAATCAGTCGGGACTGATGGTGTCGTTGATGGACGAGAAAAAGAGTCCAATTCTGATCGGGTGTGCAGTAGATTACGGACATCGTACCTGCACCGAACAACAGACGTAGACCACGAAAGAGTAACACAAAGTATGAAACGAGGGATCAGAAATATTTTGAAAAGCGTCGCCGAGAGATTGTTGATGCGAGGAGTGGGGGAAAGAAAACGAAGCATTTAGACCATTTAACGAAGACTTATAATGATAAGGAAAAAGAAAGAATCATGGAAAGTCTCCTAATTAGCGGCTCTAGGGATCAGAAGAACCGGGACGAAAATTCGGCCATGGTTTGGTTGCAAACATAGAAGCGGTTAAGATTATGTACTGTGGTAAGAGACCGGTATAAGCGAAGCCACAATGAAATAATGTAAAGGGTCCAGTTTGCGGATACCCAGATAATTCTTTTAGATTACTGCGCCGGACATCGGCGATGCCATATCTGTCAAATAAAGAGTTTTATTTTGAGTATTCCTTCCCCACATACCTATCAAGGTATATCACATCATCTGTATCCGCTTCAGTTTCGCCATTCCAAGGGATAAGATAGTCGCCCCGCTCGATAGAACCAGCCAGTTCATCGTTTCGAAAGGTGAGGGCGGCATAGCCAAAGGCCAAAATATCATTGTACGAAGGGGGCTCCTGTTGGCGAGGCCTTTTTCGTTGAGAGCTTACAGAGTGCGCACTGCGTTCCCTTGTGTCATTTGTGTAATGGTGGGCCATCTGAATGGGTTGGTGAATGTGGGGGATTTGAATTCATATATGTATAGCGGCCCGATGTCGCAACGAAGACGAGCCTCGGCTGCGAGGGAAGGAGGGAAACAAAAAAGTCGCTCCTCGCCACTTTGCTCCACTCTATCCACAATACATATATCCAAAAGGAAGGCAGATAAGACCCCATCTGTGCAGCCAGAATTGGTATAATCTCCGCATTCAAACTGTGTAATTATATGTTAATTATCCAACAATGTCTGAGGTGGACACAGCTCGTACTCCGATAAACACCCAACAGAACCCTTTATCACCGCAGCAGGATGCAACAGCAAACCAATTAACAGTTCCTGCGTCCTCCGTTCCTTCAGTTATCAAAAGTCTGTCGTCTACCTCAATATCAAATCAACCAAACGCCTCATCCACTCCTCCGAAATCCACAAACCCCGCTGATAAACCTTCGTCTACTTCCTCTCCTTCGGCCTCTCCCGCATCGAATGAACCCCGTAGAAGAACTGTTCAGGATTTCGAGTTTGGTCGTTCTTTAGGAGATGGCTCCTATTCGTCTGTCGTTGCTGCAAAAGAAATAACTACTGGAAAAGAGTTCGCCGTCAAAATTCTCGACAAGCGACATATTGTCAAAGAGAAAAAAGTGAAGTATGTCAACATTGAAAAAACAGTTCTAAATACGACACGGCATCCCTTCATTGTTAAACTTTATTATACATTTCAAGATGCTCAATCGTTGTTCTTTGTCATAGAGATTGCTCAAAACGGAGAATTGCTATCTTGGATAAGACGATTAGGATCCTTTGACGAACGGTGCACGCGTTTCTATGCAGCAGAAATTATCTCTGCAATCGAATATTTGCATTCAAAAGGCATTCTGCACAGGGATCTAAAACCGGAGAATATTCTGCTTGATGAAAAGATGCATATTAAATTGACAGATTTCGGTACAGCGAAAATTCTTGAACCCGTTGTTTCAAATAACACCGTAAATGGTGTTAGTTCGAATCCCGATCCCGCTCTAAGTACACCTAGTCCTGCGAAATCATTCGTAGGTACAGCTGAATACGTATCGCCTGAATTACTTAACGATAAAGCAGCTTGCAAAGCGTCTGATATATGGGCGATTGGATGCATTCTATATCAACTTCTCGCCGGTAGGCCACCATTCAAAGGTTCAAATGACTACCAGACATTTCAGAAGATTACAAAGTTAGACTACTCATTTCCGGAAGGTTTCCCTGAGGTCGCTAAAGATTTAGTCCGAAAAATACTGGTATTGGATCCGACTCAAAGATTGGGGGCCGAGGGCATCAATCAAGTTAAACAACATCAGTTTTTTGATGGGGTTGACTGGAATAATTTACACTTACAAACTCCACCTGCCTTAACGCCATACTTGCCACCTTCAAGTGACACTGAAGAGCTCAGATCGAATTTATTGATGCTCAAAGTTCCTCCTTCGTCATCATCGCTTGATTTTCGGGATCCATTTGTGGACGAACTCGCCTCTCCCGGTTTACTATCAGTTCATCAGCGACCAAAGGCAAATTCGAACGCTTCCATTTCTCCGATGTCCACAAGCACGTCACAGCAACCAAGTCGCACTTCCTTATCTACTTCTGTTCCTTCTCTTTCGTCAGCAAACCCTGCATCTTCCAATGTGATCCCTATTTCCAGTTCTGAACAACGCTCCGCTCTTCTTAATGCCCAAAAATTACACAAATATGCTCCATTCCTGACTCCCAACGAACTAATCGTAAAATGTGGCAAAATCACCAAACGGAAAGGCCTCTTCTCAAAAAAGCGATATCTTATTTTGACAGACAAACCTCGATTGTTTTATATTGACGAGGACAAAGTAATTATTAAAGGCGAAATGACATGGAATAGTTCGACAGAGGTGGAGTTAAAAAATAATAAGGTATTTTTTGTACATACTAGTAAGAAAACTTATTACTGCGTCTGCGTTGAGAATAAGGCAGAAGACTGGGTTGAGGCAATTCAGGTCGTGAAAAAATGGATGACAGAAAAGGCAAAGGGGAAAGGGGAGAAAGATTTGAGTGGTTGGGTCGCTCAACGAGGAGGAATCGACATGGTGTAATACTGCTTAGAGTCGCGAATACATGGAAAACAAGAATTTTGAAATACAGCACATTGGCGTCATTCGAGTTTGAATCCTCTCAGCCAAATCTTATACTATTCATCAGATATATATGATTTTGATGCTTTAAGGAGGTCGGCGCTGATCCAGTCGTTTGTATTACAAAATACTTACAGAATGGCAATGTCAATTTGACTTTGTATCAATTGTGACAGTCGCTACTATTACTATATCACAGATTTTTTTGTATTCTTTTCGGAAGGGACAACTGTCACCATGTCACGTCGTACTTTTCGAGTTGCCAATCTTGAACAGCGCTCTCTTCCATCTTTCATTCGCTCTCTCCACCAATACTTAAGACTTCCATATAATACTGACAAGCAAAACTCATGTCGAAAGTTCCAACGTCCTTAAAACGTTTGTTTACTCTCCCTTTGTATTTTATTTTTCTGTATTGAGTTATTCCGGCCACCTGCTCTTGCACCACGGCCCCCGCCTAACGATCATCCTTTTTGAATAAAACTGACATCAACCTCTGTTCCATTAACATTTGATGATCCGCAGAAAGAATAGGGAATACGCCGCTGCTACGCCTGAAAACTGAGGACAAAGATAATGAAGTCTGTAAGTATTCTGAAAGCGGTGCAATACCATTTCCCCCTTTTTTTGTATTGATTTCATTCGAGCTTCTATTTCCTTCCTAGACGCTTGCACTAATATGAAAAATGCTATTTCTTTTTGGTTATAAACAATATGGTTGATATCGTTCAACATTCTATCGCTAGATTTGAAATGCGAATTTATGAACCCATTTGGTAGTATAAAAGATCGAACCGCCAAGGTGATATTGGATGGTAAGCTCAAGTGTCCTTGATATATCACACGTTTACTTTGCTTAATTACTGATTTTACGGTTCAACCTCGTTGAATAACTGTAGATTTACAATCCAGGAATGTCCTGGTTCCAACCACCACTTTAATTATTCCGGGAACAGGATTGTTGGCCATTTCGCTTTGTCAATTGCTCAGGAATGAAGGCATTATCGTGAAAATGATTGCTTTAAGTAAGTTTAGACTTATCAGCGAGAGCTGTCGTTTCTTGCATATAATTTTCTACTCAAATATTAATGGGTCGGAGTAGTTCCTGAAAAAATTTCGGACGATAAAATCAATCTCCTCAAAACCTTCAATGTCGAAATAATAAGAACTCCGAGTACCTCATTACCAGAATCACCCGAGTCACACTTTGCAATTGCTAATCGGTTGATTAAAGACTATGGAAGCAATGGGGTTTTGATTGACGAGGTTTTTATCCATTTCGTCTTAGCTCTGAGTGTTTATTTTCCGTAATTAAACATTGTTGGTTGCTACAATCCCATTGTATTAACGTAACCATTAATGAATGCAGTATTCCAATTTATCTTTCTCCAAAGCATCCGAAGACATTGCCCAAGAAATATTTGACGAACTATCGTCGTACGGAATAAATGAAATCGATTCGATTTATGTTCCGGTGGAATCTGGTGTTACAATTGCCGGAATTTCAAAATATATAAAGAAGAAAGGCATAAAGTCAAAGATTTTGGCTGTAGAAAGTGAAGGATCTAATCTTTTTTCGTACTTGAACAAAGAGAAATCGCATAATGCTGTCGGAAGAGTGAACCGATTTGTTTCCAAAGTAAGTGCCTATCATCACCAAGGTATACCGATGACATATCAATGACGACTTCACAAATGCTTGATTGATAGGTTGAAGCGATCGGCAACAATTTTGCTACCAACCAATTGGTTTGCAACGATATACATCCTGACCACATTTGCACCATTTCGGACCAGCAATCCTTCTTCTGCGCTCGCCACTTAATTCTTAAACACGGTCTTTCTGTCGGTCCAGAGTGCGGGTCTATTTATTCCGCCCTTGAGCAAAGAATTCAATCCTTCAGTGGCGATAGTCAACTAGCATCCCGTCCTCATCGGTCTCTATTGATCTTTCCTACTTCATCTACCTACTATCATTCTACTCTTCTATCGGAATCTTATCTTTTAGAGCACAACTTACTAGATCCAGTTTCTACTTCTTCGCTCACGCATAAACTGCACAGATACAAGAATAGTGCGATTGAGGATTTGCAACTTCCTTCTCCTGTCACTATCTTTGAGAAGGATTTGATTAGCGTTGCATTTGAAATTATGGAGAGTAGAGAATTTGACCAGTTGCCGGTTGTGAATGAAAATCACAAATTTACCGGTTTTATCAGTTTAGGGTTATTAAGGGGATGGTTAAATAAGTTTGGAAACGATCAGACTCAGATATCCAAATTCTTGGGAGATCCAGTGAAGAATTGGATGTACAAGTTCGGTGGAAATGGTAAGGCGCCAAACAACGAAAATATTCAGGGTGGTTTAAAGAAGGGAAAAAATAGGAAATTCGTTAAATTAACGCCGGAAACGAGTCTACTCGACTTAAGTCATTTCTTTGAAAAGTACTCTGTTGGATTCGTGACGGATGAAAACCAAAAATGGTGTCTTGGTGTAGTTACAAAATATGACCTGCTTAAATTTCTGGAGAAGAGAATGGGCGTTTAGTATAATAATAAATTTAGAGTTAACCGTGTCATGATAATCTGCTGAATACGGACGGGAGCAAATAAACAAAACGCATTTATTCGAATCTGTTGCTTGTAGCGATCGAAAAAAGGTAAATCTTTTGACCACAAGACTTGCTTAATCCTTATAGTCCATATCTATTCTTCATAAGGTTATCGAATATGGCCAATATACGATATATCATCAATTCATCGCTTCATCCTGCCCTCCGATCTTGTCGGTCTGCCAATCCCTTGGCCATTCAAGGAAATCAAATATGTCTTTCATATCTGCGTCGTTGCTCCTCATTTTACTGTTCTCCGACAAATTCCTCCCCGGAACAATGTTATAAAAGACTTCAACTTCGTTGCTTCTCTATTCTTCCGTCTCGATCATCGCCGCCTCCAACTCCGTCCCTTGTACCAATATATCATGCTCCACTAACACTCACTGTACGCCGCCTAAAACTATTCTCCATCTCATCTTTTTTTGCAACTATCCTAGCATGTCCATTTATTTTCTACATCGATGTCTCGGAAGTAATTTCACACGCCATGAAATCAACCCTCATAGGAACGTCTATCTTATTTTCAGGATGTTCGACAGGTCTAGTCAATTGGGCTTTGAAAGGGTACGTTACGAGAATTTTCGCAGAAACAGACGGCCAGAATGAATTGCCCAATGTTGAAAAGAATCAAGTACAATCCGCGAATGATTATGAAGGATCTGACAGTGATTCTGGGAACTTAAATGAGGAAGATCAAGAAGTGTCAATTGATATTACTCCGTCGAGTACCGTTGTTTTCGAAACTTTATCCATGTTTAATACACCGATTTATACTCGCTTACAACCAAAATATATTGAAGAAAAAAGGGCGCCATTTGCGACATGGCGTGTTAAGGATGATCCACAGATTAGAAATCGTATAAAAATTCTGAACGGTGGAAAGATAAAGAGAGAAAAATTTTTCGTTCATGTAGAGGCTGCTGAGCTGGGGGTATTAGGAGAAGAAGCGAGACAATTGGTGGAGGCAGTTGAAAGCGAGGAAAAGTTAGATTGATAGTGTAAACGTCAATTCCCAATTCCCCTTTGAATTGAGAATTTCTGTTGTTGCTCAGTGAGCTCAAATTGTAGCTATAGACAAAATTGATTAAAACGACAATTTTCCCAGTAGTCCAAAAATTTGATTGAATTTCTTTTCACATTTAAATAATCAAGCCAAAAATGAAGTCAACTCTATTTCTATGGGCTGGAATTCGTGGATGTTGTTGATCTAATGAAGAAATCGATTCCGTTAATATCACAGTTATTGGACACAGTTCCAGAAGTCGCGCCGTCGGCCCCGACAACAGTCACGCTGCGAAGTAATTAAGGTTAACCCTAGATTGATTGAATAACCAAGCGCAGTTTAATTTACATGCCCAAACTCTGACTTGTGATTAATTAAAACATGACAAAACCGAGACGAAAACTAAGACAAGCGCAAGCAAATATGTGAGTATCTTCGGCATTCTGTGTAGAACCTTGCTTTCTCATCGGCGAGTTACCTCGTAACTTTCTTTACTGATATCCTGCCGCATTGTGTAGATCCGATTTACCACCGGATCAGACGATACATAAAACTCTAAAAAAATCAAAACCGAAGTCAAAACAAGGATCGAATTCCCAAGATTTGCCGCGAAATTTTAGATTAGCTCTAAAAGCGAAGGAAATCGTTGAAGCCCGGGCACAGAAGAAGAAGAATACTAAAGGGAGCCATAATGACGGAATTAGAGATAACGTTGAAAGCGCATCGTTAAAGGCCGATGTTAATGAAGGCACTAGTGGAAAGACCTCGAATATAGATTCATTAGTTGGGAAGAAGAGAAAGTATGTATTCGCTTTGTCATTTATATTTTACATATGCCTTCACTTTCTACATGAATTGGCTTGTTAATGTGTATGTATAGATTAGCGAAATTACGGGAACGTCAAAAAATGAAAAAGCTGAAAGCGACGAAAAAATCGGCGCTATCCGATTCAGAGGATGACGGATCATCGCAGAAACGTTCGAAAGCCAAATTTAAAGATTTCTCGGAATTGAACGACTCGGTTAAATTTGGTGAAGTTGTTCAGGCGCCACCCAGCTTAAAGGTTTCGAGCAAAATGAGAAAGTTGAAAGAAAAGGTACTTTATCTCTATAAGCTATCGAAAATCCCCCTGATCTGACAAAATCTGCAATTCTCCACTCATAGGCAACAAACTCAAAGCAAGGTGGGAAGTCTGAAGCCGAAAAAAGGATCTTAGATATGGAAAGAAGTAAAGTGATCCAAATTTATCGAGAGTTAAAAGCCAAAAAGGAATTTGACAAAGAAATGGAACGAGAACGGCGGAATCATAGGACTAATACTGAAGGCTAGAGTAGCAAATGTTCATGATTAGACGACTTTGTATTATACATTTAATTTGACAGTCCGTAACAATATTTTGTACAATTAAAGAATAATAAGACCACCTATCCACTATTTTACCGTTGGTTCGACTTATAATTTTGCCGTTAAGCTTCACCGAAGTATTCTCGTCCTTCTTCAATGGCCTCATCGACCTCATGGATGTCCTGAATTATTGTAAAATAAGTCATCTGAGTTATGAACGCAAGTGCAAGCAATAACTTACGTCTGGTTCCCGGGGCTCGGCATCCTCACCAAACTGTATGGCCTGATCGATTTGATAAAGTACCGTTGCGATTGAATCTTCATCCGATATATCTAGTGGCAAATAACTAACCATGTCGTAGTCATCGAGCTACAATAAATTTGAAAAAAACGGTCAAAGCTGGGTTCAAAACACGATGATGATTAAGAACATACGAGCTGAGCGATTGCCTCCGTCAACCCTTTCATTTTTCTGGGTACCATATTTGTCCCTTTTCCGTTTATTCCATCGTCTACTAGTATACTTGTATCAACCCATAAAAACTTTTCTAACTCCCGTTTTCCTTTTGCAGTTCCTACTTGGTCTTTTATCAGATCCATTTTTGATAGAACATTGACGTGTGGTAACTCCAATTGAATCATTGCAGACATTGCAGATAATGAACCAGATAAGAATTTCGTGGAGTCAGATAGAAACTGAGAGTCTAGCAGATATACTCCGCAGACTTGGAAATTGAGACGGTGAAGATGAGATAGAAGTGTTCGCATTATTGGGAAATGTGTGTAGAGTTCAATTTGGCCTAATGAAGAAGCCAATCAAACGAAATAATGTTAACTCCGGTTGAAATCTCACAAGATGACAACACAGTGTAATCGTTTCTGTAGCTGTGCCATGAAGAAACAATGGAATTCCGGATGAAAGGACAAGATTAACCTACCTGGACAATCAATAATTAAATAATCGTCCTCCCAACTTCCTAATTCTTCCTCAAACCATTCAATATTATTGATCAAAAACTCCATGCAATAAATTAATCCACCATTTGGCCCATAACCCAACTCTTCCATTACGTCTTCCAATGTGATTAAGTCTTTCACATCTATCGAAGGTTCATACTCAAAGTGCTCGGCCGCAGGATCCAGATTCACGAGATGAACGTTCCTACCAATATTTTGACAGTGCGTCATCATAGTCGCACAGTATGTTGACTGAAATCAGGTAAAGACGGCATAAATTCCAGACAACGGAAGCAAAGATCAGAATAGAATAAAGAGACAGGGCTGGATAAGGTAGCTGAATACAGAAAAGCGGACTCACCTTGCCGGAACCTGCAGGTCCCATGACTAGCTGACACTTTCTTCCCATTATGTAAAGTAGAATATGCTATCAATGCTCAATGGATTGATGTAAGGTATAGAAGAGATGATTTACAGGTAATCCGCGCTTGCGAGCACATGACCTGTCACCATGACGACTGTCGCATCTGAACGTAATTGCTAATTATCCGAAAACTTATTCCTTGGAAGAGCCAAAAATGACACTGAGGATTTATGATGTATCAAATAAAGTGATTGAAGATACTTATATGGTTGATTGTGTGCTGGCACCAGGCTTATATGCTGAGGTTGTAAGGATTAGCTCACAAGGGTGAAGTTCTTCTTGACTGCTCCATACTCTACACTACAATTATCTAATACTCTATCCACATTTCGCTTAATACACTGGGTCCATCGTAACTCCAATCTTACTGTTTGCCGACATGAAATATAAGCATAGAAACGACATCCGTAGACAGAAGCTCCGATTAAGCTCGCCGAATCGCACCCTTGCCCCATATTGCGCGGCGACCAATGAAAATGCGCAACCAATTAGTTTAACACAATCCTGAATGCACACGAACAATGCCGTCCTCATTTATTCCGACGAAGAGGGTGCTTTCTTTTTCCACCGTAGCTGTGCCCACAACTCTTTTTTTCTTTAATACTGACTCTCAAACACATTCTCATACAATTCACAGTTTTGCACTGATTATAAAAGGAAATGTCGGCCATGTCAAAAACTGTTCAGACCGCTCAGAATGTCGAGAAGGCTGCCCTTACACTTCGAACCCGACGTAAACGAATTGGCATTCCCCTAAATCTTATGATTGTCGGTAGAGAAGGAGTTGGAAAGACAAGTTTTATTTCTACACTTCATTCCTCTTTATCTCTTGCTGGCCACATTGTTGAGGAAGGCGAAGCAGGAAAATCTGCCGAAAAGCTTAACGGAACTCCGTTTGGAAATGTCAAGGTTCACCCATCGGTAGAAGTTTCATTGACTGGGGGTAACGTTGTGTTGACCTTGATTGACACCCCGGGATTGCCGTACGGCGAGAAAGAGAGCAAAGAGTTGGCAGAAATACTTGGTTATATTGAAGGGCAGTTTGAAGGTATGTCCACTGTTGGTCGTTGAATCAGTTCTTTCCATTACATTTTGGCCGGTTTGGGAGCTTGTTTTAACGCAACTGGTTATGATATTGCGGTTCATGCAATTCCTATAGGCTCACTGATTGAAGAATTGAAGGTCAGGCGTAATCCGAAAGCTATGGACACCCACGTTCATGTCATTCTTTACTTCATAATGCCTAACAAAGAAGGCATCCATCCTCATGATATTTATGCTATGTCCAAACTTTCTCATAGAGCTAATGTTATTCCGTAAGTCTTTTTAATCCCCCCTATCTCGAGTTGTTTCATAATTGACTGAACGGTTAATTCCGACTGAATTTCTTTTATATCTATATAGATGTCTCGGCATGGCCGATTCCATTACCACTCGACAACTTGCTAACCTTAAGCAAGCAATCATGAAGGTTCTCCAAGATAATTCGGTTCCAATCCTGAAATTTACGCCTGACCCTACCATTGACGGTGACATACTCACCTTGTCGGACGCTGAAGACGAAGACCTCCTCGAAGAGACTTCGAGCGTTTTGACCCAACTTCCGTTCACGGTTATCAATTCCGAACCTAATGTTGAGTTGACCAATTCTGATGGTAAAAACATAGTTGGCAGAGAATATCCTTGGGGTATCATTGATTGTGATAACGAAGATCATTGTGACTTGACCATGATCAAGTATACAGTTCTAGCTAGTCATTTGGGAATCTTGAAATCTTTTACAAGAGATGTATTGTATGAACGCTATAGAACTGAAAGATTGTTGGCACACAAAATGTTGATGGAAGAAAAAACCGATAGAGAAGAGTAGATACATCTTGTGGTCTCGGTTCATATTTAGATTCAACTCTGTCGCGAATGGATGCAGCGGATTGATGTGGATGATGTGATGTACCTGTTATTATTTGTTTATGAGCAACTGTATCGTTTACAAACCTTATATTTATCAAACCTTATATTTATCAAAAGGATGATCATACAAAATTCTCTCATATATTTCAGAAGGCACATTTAATGAAGTATTGGCTTGCACACCGTTTCATTTTGAGCCTGGTTCAAGTGCTGCAGAAGAAACAGATTAACATATGAAGAACCTAAGTGATCTTAATAGACCGAACCGGCTTCTTCTATTGAACAATAATTATTTAAAATTGACTTTTATTAAATTATTATAGCTATTCATGATTATCTTCTATTTAAAACCCGCCATCAACGTTTGAATCGGCTGATCCTCTAGCGAGGGGTCGGTCAGTTCTACTATCAGTAGGTTGACTTTCAGGACGATCTGGGATGAGTTGTCCGTCATCCTGCTTTATGAACCGGACGACCGGGCTTTTAGCATTCTGCACACTAAAACCACCATGTCTGGGACCCTTGTAGTATATTTGTTCAAACCAACGATTTCCCTCGGGCCATTTTTTGGTCAGGACTTTCGGTAAACACTCAACTTTAACCTGAGACAGTAATGTCTCGGGAATGTTCATAGTCATGCTGTACAATCACGAGAAAAAAGAGTTAGGCGTTGAGAATTAATTCGGAATTCAATATAATGACGTCAAACAGTATAACTACATACGTTGAAGCTTTTGGATCACTGTCCTTTTCTACGAAACCATAATTCATGCTCACCAAAACTGTGTCTGAAGATTCAACTCCACTTAAAATAGAAGTATATTTGTCTATCTTGACGCGATTGTTCCATAATCTAGCCTTGCTTGTGCGGTGGGTCTGTTGATTGTAAACCTCAATTTGAGGAGGAATAAACATTTTGTTCCAGTTACGGAACGGTAGAATAGGTACATAAACTGCACATAATGCCGGATCGCGAGCTATCAGAGCATTAAAGACCAAGTTAGATATTGATTTAGAGATACGACGTCAATCGCGAAATTGTTGGTATTATGGTAAAAATACATACCCTCAGGCAACATTTTAAAAGCCTCATGCTTAGTATCGGTGACGTAAAATCCCGATCCCAACTTTTTGGCTGCTGCTTCATCAATGGTCTCTGAATCATCTACAAGTAGCCCTCTTTCCATATCTTTGATTTTTTTTGCTTCAGTGGCATGATATCCCAAAAACATGAATTCGCAAACTTGCGGTTCCCCCCCTTCAGTTCCTTGTAGTTGGAAAGTCTTGAGGCTAGTACATGTGCGAGCTTTCTCAGAGGGAGAAATATGGTGTATGGCTTTGCCTATAGACAGAATGCAATAATATGAGATGATAGTTTACGTCTGAACCAGTAGAAATTGATACGTACGAAATTGATTTTTCACTGAGACTCCGAAACGAGAATGCTCAGTGGCTTCGATTCTTACGACTTGAGAGCTCAAGGCAAGTACAGCGAGAAGAAGGATTGTCAAGTGCTTCATAATATCTAAGTCAAAAATCCGTCTGGTGTTGACTACTTTTGAGGAACTGGACTCCATCTTTATATTTATTACCGCAGCATTGAACTCAATCTGTAACGAATGACAATTGAAATATATCTATCCCCTACCTCCTTCTGTAGGATCGGGTTTCAAATAATTTCAAAAACCATTGAATCATGGCTATTCAGATCATAAAATGAAACGAAGTTGAAGACTTCAAAACTTTCAGGTTGTGCGAAGAATCGAAGACGCCTTGGTGCAGGGCCGAAGGGGCGTGCACCACTGACGGCAGGTAGTTTCGCGTAACAATTGACCCGTTGCAGAAGACACCAATCCTGGCGTCTAAAGTTCACTTAACTGTAACGTTAATCCGAGGTTTCAAATGAAAAGTAAGACTTAGAGTTAAGGGAGCTGAAATTTAAACACACGGATCGTGCTAATATAAATATATTATGTTGGCTGAAACTGAGCCTGTTACATGTTGGCGGCAGATCAGACCAAGGGGGGATCCGTTTTATGATGAAAATTCCTTGCGTTTTGCATCGACTATGATTGTTCAAATATCTCATTCGCTTAACATTGATCAACTATAAAACGGAATTAGCCCTCCGCCAAAAATAGTCAAGTCGAGCACCCAAAATTTCTAATATTATTTGTGCAATCTTCTATTAAATTTATTCATACTAGACAAATAGCATTGAATTGCATCATGATTGCTTCAATGTCTCTTCAACTTGTATTTATTTCTTTATTGGCATTGAGTTCCAACGTTCACTCAGTACCCACGACTACGCCTGTTAAGAATGCTTTCCGTAAGTATTCCGTAACTTGTCTTAAGTAACACCTCGAAGTTCATTTCAGTTAACTCCAGAATTCCTTTAAGGCGTCATGATCAACTACTTGGCCCCTTCCGAGAAAACGAAGGCCTGTCCATTACAAAGACAATTCAAAGTTGGAAGAGAAAACTGCGAGTACACGTTATTGGGATGGTAAGTTAATCTCAAAATTATGGAAATCACATGCTGTGTTAAATCATTAACCTCAATCTTGATATTTAGGCATGGCACATCCGCCAGACACATGGATGCACTTGAAAAAAAGGTTTCTGTCGCCGTCGGCGATGAAGGTACTCTCGGACAAGGATTTTACATGTAAGGTTAATGACATATTTCAATCTTCAATGGATTTCTTTATTAATTTGAGTTTATTTGAATAATAGTACCGACCTAAAAGCAAACATCTGGTCACTCTACCCTCGCACCGGACTTCCCAGGGATCCGGCCATTTGTGCTGTATACGCACCATTGAGCGACTTTCAGAATAACTGGCAGAAAATTGCAATGCCAAGGCAATTTTCTGTTAATCGTGATCAATATAAATTAGACGAGGCATCTATCGGTACAGGATTATTGGAAGATTATTTCGATCTTTTGGACAAATCAAATGTTGTTCCTTCAACGATGCTGAACCTTGGTGCATTCAGTGAATCGATCTTACTTCAACAGATGTTAACGGATAACAGAATGAGGTTAGTTTTTTGGATTTTGAATTCTTCTTTGGGCGAAGGTGATTTAACCATATGATTCATTCAACAGCTTTAAGATGCGCGTCCCAGCATCACTAGCATCGAACCTTCGTGTTATTTGTAACCCTGAAGCGTTGAGTGACAATATGCAGGACATTCAACCATGGCAAACACTTTTGGCTGCGGGTACCCGAAATGGAGGATTTCATGCTCTGAACTATCCACCTGTGGAGAGATTCGTCGTGCAAGGTGAAGGGTCAAACCAGAGAGTTATTGCCCGTCGAGGCCCTGCAGGAGCCGATCAACGGCAACAAGTCCAAGGGCAAGATGACTTGATTCGAACCGCAGTAGATCCCGGAAGCGATACTGGTTCTCAATTTGAACAGGAAGTTGAAGAGGAGGAGCAATTCTAGTTAAACCCCTGCCAACTAGGATTTGAACATAGAGAGACCAAACATTGGTGGCTTCTTCAATAATGTAATTATCCATAAGCGTAATTCAGTAATAAATGAAACAAATTTATAAGTAACTGTCAAACGTCTAATGCCAGCTGTGCTATCGGGACACATAAAGGTGAAAAAAAAACCACGGTAAACAGTTCAACGCTGAAAATCTTAATGGCATTGATTGAAGATCAGCGTATTGATATGAGATTTCCACTCTCCTCTCATATTGTGGACTGAGACAGTCCCATTGCTTATTGGTGAAGTTAAGTATGAAATCTTCGGAACAACAGTTGACTTTTGCGGGTTGCAATATAAAGAGGAAACCCTAAGTTTATTATGTATTCCAATACAGTGCTTTTGAGTCGTCCCTATTATGTTAACATTACTATCATTAGAACCACGTCAAAAAAAACGAAAGATTGTATCCAACGTACCCGCAGCTCAACCATCCCTTTTTGCCGCCTGGGTTCGGAACAATGCCCCTTACACTCCCGGCGTGCCCACTAAATCTGTTCACTATTTCGCCTGCATAAGCATCCCAACAAATCAGTTCATTGGTACTCTCCGACGGAGAAATAATGTGAGACTCTGATGGTGTGAATGATGCAGGTAGAGCGGTAGACTGAGGTTGATTTCGACAAGTGTTAATATCGAGATGATTAAAATAGGAAAGTAGGAGAGCTACGTTACTTTTTGAGAAGCTCCCTCGTATGATTTAACTACTTGACCTATATAATATTCAATTGAAAAATGCTTGAATGAATATACTGTAACCTCTACAGCTCATTTCATTAGCGTTAGTAACATACCGCTACTCCAATCCCAAATCTTGACAATGGAATCCCGTCCGGCAGATAAGAGATACTTTGAATTTTTGGAAAACTGTATACTGGAGACAATAGATAACTTTCCAGCGCCAGGGATTAAGGGATGGGGTGAACTGATTGTATTGACTATGGTACCATTAATGGCGTCCCAAATTTTGATAGTACCTGTTCATAAAGTACATTATTAAACGCCATGAAATATTGGTAGATTTGATTTAGTTAATCGCTGGCCACATAACACTTCAAAGATTCAAGAAAATATACCATCGTCGGAGGCACTTGCGAATACTTTGGCGTCCGGGGCAAACCTTACTTGCTTAATGGCTTCGGTGTGGGCATCTCTGGTTGAGGTAGTGAAGCACTTAAACGTATGTACATCGTACATACGCAGTATTTCATGGTCGGTCCCTAATAATCAGTAAACTGTGAGTTGATCAATCTTCAATAGTTAAGTATACTTAGAAGACGTACCCGCTAGGATAAAGTTCCCGGCTGGATGAAATGATATAGACTTGACAGCGTGACTATCAGTAATGAAACGGAAGCTCTTTCGTGTTGCTTCTTTCGTGACATCGAAGAATCGGATATGTTTATCATCTGAACACGATGCTACTATCAGATTACTGGGATGGAATACTACATCTCGAATGGGCTTTGGATGAAAGTTTAAATCGAATACTGATCATTAGCTCTCGTAATAACGCAATGAGGATATCGAATTCAGACAGAACATATACCATCGTATGATCGCTCATAATTTTTACAAAGGCATCGTCTTTACCATCCATTGTCCCTCCTTTCTGATACATTTTATGCACGTCGAAAACTCTTAGGCGACCGTCGGAGTTCCCAGTAACGACCCATGATCCATCGTCGGAAAAATTGGCGGCTCGGACTAAGCCCTTGTGTGGGGCATCGTAATATACTTTGTATTCAGGGGGAGGTTTTGATGCTGATAGGGCAACCAGCAGGTATTGGATCAGCAAACATTATAGTGCCACACCAAAGCCAATGTCAACGAAATAACATACTGTATTCAATCCCGTCTTCCAAGTCGAACATTTCAACAGGTCCTTCCTCCGATGCGGGTTCATTTTCATACCCACCATCAATGTGAATAGTTTCATCAGCTGAGGCGGTAATATTCATATCCAATAAATCGGCATCACTGAGCAGTCCGGAGCCTACCATCACACAAACAAAACCAAATCGAGTCAACTTATCCTTGATCTTCAATAATTATTAGTAAAAATATAACAGATATGAAATACGAACCATCAATAAATCCTCCGAATAAATTTTTTTTCTGTTCCGCAACCTTTTTCCCTATCGCCGCATACTCAGCTAAAGAATTCGAAGGTTCTACTGTCGGTTCCACGCCAGTTGTGTCTGCTACGACTCTAGCTATTGAGTTAAATTCATAAAATTGAAGCTGGCTGAAAAGATATATCAAACAAGAAGAAAAATGGGTTAAAAATTATTAGATAGTGTGTTCGAGTTCAAAATTGAACAACTGAATTCAGAATGGTTGCGTTTCATTACTTTACTATCAGCTTCAGTATTTCTTCCTTCGATAGATGCTGTTTGTCTGAATCAGTCATTATTATATGACAATGATGATCGAAGATCAAATGACTGATGTATAAGGAGTTTAGAGAAAGAAGTAAACAAAAGTGTCGTGCGAGGATCCTAGCACGTCGGCTGGCAGTCGGAGTCCTGGGCCGACAATCATGAGTGATCGAGAAGTAGACCGCAGCTCATTGAATTTAATTCCCAAAATAATCTAATCTACGTCAAATGACATTTCGTAAGCTTGATCTAGTGTCTCCTTCTTCACATATTCTTAATAATATTCTCAATAGTGCTGTAGAAAATATGGAGAAATCACATTCTAGCGTAATACAAAGGAAGCAGAAGGGTTTTATTGCTCCAACCAATTATGCTATAAACTGGAAGTGCTAAGCAAATGTCATTTTTAAATAAAGATTGTTAAAATTAATAATTTTTCCCGACAGATCAGCTAAAACGTTGCCAGAGCCCGCAGTAAAGAATTGTTGCGAATAAGTGTTATGATATTATAATGGGTTATGGGCACCAACTAATTATTCGTTGAGCACTTGGTGGAACATCTTGCTGTCTTAATTGTAATTGAAGGTGTTTCCTAGTTAAGATCAAAAATTGAGGAACTAATGCAGCCAGATGTCATGTCCTCGTTTATGATGTAGTATATTAAGATACAGTTGCAATGGGTAAAAGCAAATTTATTATGTCAGATCAAAATATGGGTCTGTGGTAGAACAAAAATTATGTCAATCGACGAGGACCAGGAAATACATCTGTTGACATTACATGCTCCAACCAGGCTTAATCTATGCATAGTGCAAAAGAATCATAGCTCTTCTCAGTGCAGGTTGACCATGTCAGCGTTAGTAAATCAGTGTGTCATTAACATAGCGTTACTCATGCTCCCACATGATATGCAGATATGAAAAGACCTTGCCGTTCGTCATTCGCTGATATGATGAGGGCGGGGATCACGCAGCACAATGCTCGCTCCTCGCCTCCGCCGTCAATCGGGCCTCGTCGATGAAGCGTACTATTACCAATACTCCCGACTCTCGACATTGGCCATTCAGCACATTACTAATACGGTAGGAAATATATAAATCTCTCCTTCCTACTCTACTCATCATCATTTCAATTAATTAGTCTGACAGTTTCAAGGGCTTTGTACCACCTGTAGAAACTCGGCTTCCTGCGAACAATAATAGTAATTTCAGAACTTTCAGCCTCCCTCCGTCCAAGCCGTATCCGACTTTACCCAAAACCCTTTCGCTTTCTCTCTCTCTTCTCCACCTAGTTTTTTCAAAATGGCCGCTAAAGTTCAAAACTTCTATGCCCTAAAATCTAACTTGGCAAACCATGAGCCCTTTGAGTTCAGCTCTTTGAAAGGCAAGGTATGTAGACTGCAAGAACTAATGAGGAAAAACTTTGCCGGACATTTGCTCATAATTTCCCTTCTTTAAATCAACTTTGTATAGGTCGTCGTCGTCGTCAATGTTGCCTCTAAATGTGGTTTTACTCCGCAATACAGTGGTTTGGAAAATTTATACAAGAAATACAAGGGCCAAGGTATGTACATCATCGCCTAAATAGTAAGATACTTTTCTCTAACTCAGTTGCCGCTTTTTACTCTAAAGGTCTGGAAATTTTGGGATTTCCTGTAAGTATTTAAGCTGCTTGTGATTTCAGAATTCAAATTAGGCTAATGCACTTCTCGTAATTGGTAGTGTAATCAATTTGGCGGACAAGAACCCGGAAAGGAAGAAGAAATAGTTTCATTCTGCTCTCTTAATTACGGTGTTTCATTCCCCGTCATGGAGAAAGTCGACGTCAACGGAGATTCCACTCACCCAGTTTACGATTACTTGAAGTCGCAAAAGAAACAACTGATGATGGCTAGGATTAAATGGAACTTTGAGGTGCATTTGCAATGATCTGCAAAGCAGAAATTTACATGTACTAATTTTGACATTGTCATTTTGCATCAATAGAAATTCTTAATCGACAGGAACGGTCAAGTTGTGGAACGCTTTGCATCAACTGCATCCCCTGAATCGATGGAAAAGAAGATTGTAGAGTTATTACAGAAACCGAATGTCGAAGAGTAAGTTCAGAAAATTCACAACAGTAACAGTGCTATTTTAGCGCAAGGTAATCTTGTGTAGTCCTTATCATTAGGATAAATGTATCCGAGTGGTATCCCCGTAATGAATAGTTGTATTATTATGTCACGTAGCGAATGCAATAATATTATTGATAATTTGAACCTTAGCCCAGTCTTCCCAAGAAAGTGTAAATGATAGCAATACCTTAAACCTGTCGGTTTTTCGATACTGACACAGCGTTAAGACACATTCGTTGATCCTGCCGGTGGTTTTTCCTACCTACATCTGAAGAAACACACAATCCGGCTACATGCCCTACACTGAGACTTCCTTAGATTGATCTGGAATTTAGTATTTCATGAAGCGGGAATGACTTATGAGAGAGAACGGAAAATACAAGAGCATCACAAACACACGATACAATTAAAAATTTACATATAACTTTAGTATTAGGTATTACTGGTATTTTACATCTTTTATCATACAATTCACCCAGCTTCAAATTTTTGCATGGATATCGTCATCCCAATCACTGATTTCCACCACCCAAAATACCGTACCCTTATCCCTAGTCCTCATGACAAACCTTAACGGCTGGTCATTTAAATACTTCTTAGCATTCACTTTCATGACACCCAAATCGACATCTAACTTGTTGAAATTTATGCGATGATCATAGTATTCAAATGTGTAGATATTGTCGGTGGTAAATTTAAATAATTTTCTGTTTTGAGAATTTGAGAAATGTTTCTTTCGAATGGACGACGATGATGAAATGGGATTTGATTCTTCCACGGCAGGGGTTGTGAGGGAGGAGGATGGCGCATAAGCGTATGGAAACGACGGTTGCAAACTATTCGTTGTCATTGGGGATGCAGAGCAAGGATTTGCAGAGAGGGACAAAGAATTTGGTATCGATAGCGACAATTTTTTGAAATCTTCTTCCATATCCATTTTCGAGTCTCTTCTTGGTTTTTGAACCGGTTCTGTAGCATAGTTGGCGACGTTGAGTGTGTTCACTCCCAACATCCAGCTTCCTAACCAAGGTTGCGGATCTTTAATACCATCAGCACAAAACCCAGGGTCAATCAATTTTGCCAATTTCACGAATACTCCGAACAAACTAGGAGTTTTAACTGGCTTTTCGAAATCATTGACGAGCATGATATCGTCCCCTGAAAATTCTGACTTGAACCGACCTGAGAACGTTATCGCTATCTGTCTTCGTTTATTGTCGAAATACGACGAGGTAGGGAGGGATTCTGGGTGTGACGCTTGTGTGGGTTTGTGGTTCTGAAGGTGTATCATTAGATACCCCTCACAATGAGGTGTGTTAATTGGAAGAGGTAATGTATTGTTGTTGACCGCGAAGGGTCTCAACGAGTCGACAGTTGGGCCTGCGCGGACTAGTACCATAACGATAGTATTGAATTCTTAGTGTAAAGGTGTTGTCTGAGATATCTTGTGCTGTTATCAGGGAGAATCGATTAGGGTCGACGAAGGTTGTTAATGGATTTGATTTTAATGGCCGATAATGAAGGAACAGAGTGCATTTTAAGGGAGTTCTTAATCAGCAGAATTGCCGCTTCGCGATTGGGCATTACTCTAAATTTAGCTGACGCGTTTCAGTCCGCAATCCGCAGTGTGACAATCGCTGACATAATACAGCGCCGGAAGTTAACACCGCCCGCTGGAAGCTCCTCCTAAGCACTGCCATGACTAGTATACGCCAGCCTGTTGCGGACGAACGGGAATCTCAGAATTGTGCATTACTAATTGCTTAATAGGCTCAAAACACTGGCCACCATCAGCCGAGAATGACAAGATATTCCAGATTGCTTTTTATTGTATCTTTGAACGACTCATCGTCTTCCAGTATGAACAGTGCTGTATCCTTTTTCTTTCTCCATCAGTTTAACGTTCTCTAAATGCGTTATATACTCTCTCATAATATCTTCTCTCTGACTCGACAGCGGTTCCAGCATTTGATATCGTTTATCGTTCTAATGAAGGGAGGGCGGGGGAATTAGTCGTTTTCAAAAAAGCTGAATGGTTTTAACATAGACGCGACCACGACTGATAACAAAAAAATTAAATTATCAAACTTACGCGAAGAACATCATGAACCTCTTTCAACTCCATACTCTTGTTACCGACTTTGACCCAGTACTCAATAAATTTGGTTTCTTTCAAAAGCTCTCTAAATTCCTCAACTGATTTTGTTTTCAAGTTATCCATAAATTCGTCGAACAACTTCTCCATTCCATCTTCGTCCATCTTCAATTTGGTCACTCTAATATCGTTCTTAATGGTATGGTAAACTTCAAACCAGTTTGCTTTAAGATCCTGAACAGTTTTAGAAAGAAGCTCCTTAAACGATTTGATTCGCTTTTGATAGAGCTCTTCTGTGTAAGATTTATAAATTGATCGTTTTTCAATTTCTGACAAGATCTCCAGCTGCTGCCACCGCGAGTCACGTTGAAGATCTGGAAGAGCTGTTGAATACGGAACCTTTAAACAGATCATTAGATTGTATTCATGTTAAAGTAGATAAAGGGGAAAAATCTACGCACGTCATAATTTCGGACATGATCGATCAACATGGTTTGCAAGGCGACTGTAGCTTCCTCTTTCAGCACATTGCCTTTAGACTTCGCCATATGGTAATCTCGCCGTTTCAAATCTCTTTCTACCTGCCTCTGCCTTTGACGAAGGGATTCTTCCTCTCTATGTCACATCGTGAGTAGAAATCAGCACAATTGGAGAAACATAACGACATACCGCCGCCTGCGTTCTGCCTTCTTCTCTTCATCCTCACGCTTGTTTTGCGACTTTTTTCGTTCTTGTCTTAGCTGCTTAAGGTAATCCTCAAATAATTCTTCTCGTTCCGCAGACGAACGTATCGCGTGATACCGTTTATCATGATCAATCGTTCGTTTCACCTACAACACATATGATTAGACTACTCAATCTATAGTTATCAAAGAAGAAATTTATGCATACACTTTTCCATGTAGAATCTGAATGAATATTTTTGTTCTCCTTCAGCAGCTGGAAAAATGCATCTACAACCGCGTTATATTCGCTGTTCCGTTTCTCTTTTTCACGAACTTTCAATGTATCGATGAACTCCCTGAAGACTTTTTCTCGATCTTTGTCCCGTTCGAAGTTCGAAAACCGCGGATCTCGCTTAAATTTACGGCGAAAGTCGTCCCAATACATTTTCGGATTGACCTCTTGTTCTAGTAGTTCCATATATGCCTCGCGCGGCGACTAACACCACATTCAATTCAATTTTAATATAAATTAGATAGAGAATATGCAGAAGAACGGGTACCTTTTTCTTTTCGGCAGCTTTCTGCTTGCGGTTATCTTCCGCTCGCTCTTGACAGTAGGCGTCAAAAGCTTCTTTCCGTTCTTTAAGGGTTTTGACGACTAAAGACGCACAATGAGTGGATTGCAATCGATCTCAAAATTGCAGAATGAATTGAACTTATCACCTGCATAACGTTCATCATGTATGATTTTCGGAAGGATTCGGTCCCAGGTATCAAAGGGAGAAACATTGTGGTCGGCAAGAAGTGACTGACATTCCTTCAGTCAGAATTTCTGCGACCAAAGGTAAAAGCGTTTTCAGTACTCACCTTGAAGACTGCAACCCGTTCCTCAGGTTCCAATTCAATTGGCTTTTGTGGTTCTTGCTGCACCATATGACTCTGTTCTTCCTGTGCATCTTCATCGAGTAAACCTTCATCTTGCATCATCGCCAGCTGCCATTCTACATCTGCTTCGGTCATTCTGAAATAAAATTAAAAATGTCATGATCATCAAACTAATAAATTTGTCCATGAACGCAACAACTTACTCGGCCGTTTCCTCAAATTGATCAGTTTTTTGTCTCTTTGCGATTTCCGATTCTTCTTCCTCTGCCTTTCTCTTCCTTTCTTCAGCCTGTTTTTGTCTTTCGGCCTCTTCTTCTTGTTGCAGTTGTTTCTTGTATTCAAAAAGCGCGTCTTTAATCTCCTCCGGAACTTTCCAAACAGATTTTTTGGTTTCGGTATTGTAATAAAACTCCTTTCCAGCTTCCGTAAAGACTAAACTCCATACAGTGCCTGGGATTCGCTTTCTAATCGATTCATAAAAATAGTTAAGTCAAATTTCGAGGAACTTAGGCAACAAGGAGAGTTACTAACTTTTCTTTTGCTTTGTCCTTTCTAGGGGCCTGCTGAACGATGGGCGGCGGAGGAAAATACATATGCGGTGGAAAGAATGGTGGAGGAATAGGTGGCGGGAACATTGGGGGTGGAAAAGCGAATTCTGGTGGGGGGTGCCATGAACCTTTGGGTGATTTGTGAGTTCTTCTCTCGAATGTCATCAGCATATTACAAAGTAATATGTGGAAGACGTACTCTGCTTTGTGATTTTATTGTACCAATATGGACGTCCATCGGGAGCTTTATGTTCAGTCCAAACGCTTGGGATCGTTGGCGGCGGTGGCCGAAAATGAGACGGTGGATGCGGTTGTCGATTTCTGATTGTCTGATTCTCGCTGCTAGGTTTTCGATTCAACTCCAGTTCATTCTTATCTTGAATCTGATGTGCATTGTTCCTATTTCCATCATCATTTGACTGATCAGTCTCTACCGGCGCTCTATCTTCGACTGATTGTTGGTCTTGATTTGATTCCAACTGGCCATCAACTCCTTCTTCCGCATTCGATTCAGCATTATGAAAGCTTCCGTTATTCTGTTGCTCATCCCCAGACGGCTCCATTTGCTGCGATTCCTCTTCCATATGTGCTATATTTGTTAACTCTTGCGATGGAGATAACTCCACACCGACATCCAATTTCTGACAGCAACGAGTCACGTGCCAGTAATCAAGGAAATTTAATGGACCCATTACTGTTCTGCCACAGCTGCATAGTCGACATCATACGGAATTACAATGGGCAGACCAAGAAAATCGAAATCAAGAAAGCAGACCGAAGTCGATTCAGAACCGGATAAGACTCGCTATACATCCAAGGCAATCAATACTTGGGACGATATTGGCAACAATTCTGAAGACGAATGTATGTACTCAAATCCAACCATTATCTTGATTGCTACTTCTTTGATTGTGTGTAAATTAATATTAACTGATTAATTTATTGTGCTCAATGCATTTATGACTTATTTTGGATTGCAGTTCATGAACAACGTCAGAAAATCTCGATAGATAGTGAGCCGACGTATCATGATTCTGGTATGCTGATTTATAATTTCCTTGGTCTCAAAGTTTTATGCTGATAATTTGGCTTCTTAATAGATGAGCAAGATGATGAAGTGTTCGGGCTGGATTTACCAAGTGAGAGTGAAGAATCATCGGACGAGGAAGACGCTGAGCCAGGTAAAGATACTTTAACTGAATGCTGATACCTGGAATTTCGACTTACGACTAAAAACTCTTTAGGAGACGATTTCGATTTAAAAGCTTGGGGAAGAAGTAGAAAGAATTTTTACAATGCCGATGATACTTTTGCTGATGAAGAAGCAGGTAAATTATCATCCATCGGATAATGAAATGATCATTAGCCATTGTAACTGACGTATATCGTTTAGCCAAGGAGGAAGAAGAAGAAGCATTGCGATTACAAAAGGAACGTCTCAAGTCAATGAAAGAAGCGGATTTTATGGAAGATGAAGAAGCGGATGATAGTTTTGGTGCCAGACTAGCACAGACTAAGCCAACTACCAAATCTGCAATGAGCATGGAGCGACAATTGATGGATGCTTTGAACGCAGAAATTGACAGCATTTCCTTTGGGTTTGTTTAATGATTCATTATACATATTCATTGGTTAATGGATTTACTGAACAAGCTATTCTTATTTTCAGCGATGATGACAAAACTGAAATAATCACGAAGCAGATCAAAACCAACCTGTCGAAAGCCGAAATGTTGGATATTCTTGACAGTCAAAGTCCAGAGTTGCTGGAACTGATTGTTGAATTCCAGGAACGATTTGAAGAATTGAAGGACGGAATTACCCCCTTATTTCATATGTAATGATCTTATTCTTTCTCATATTACAGGATTATTTGATACTAGGTTACTGACAACGTATTTTGTGTTTAAAGCGCCAAGAAAACAGAATCACCAGATTCTAAAGTCACCCAATACCTTCGCACGAAATATTACACTATTCTTAACTACCTTTTAAATATTTCATTTTACTTCGTCCTTCACACCTTGACTTTAAGTAAATCAAGCATCCAGTCTCATCCGGTTATCGATACTCTCGTTCGCCTTCGAGAAGTTTTGGAAAAGATTGAAAAGATTGAAGAAAAGCAAACTTGGTTGATGGATGAAATTTCAAAGTTAGTCGAAGTGATGGAACAGCTGGAAGATATGCATGAAGCGGGAGAAATTGACATGGACGAAGTGATATACGGAAAGGGTGAATTGAATGGTAATGACATGGATGAGGAATCAGAAGGTTCAAGTGCATTGAACAGCGATGTTGAGGAAGAATTGTCTGATACACAAATGGAGAAAGCAATTGCAGCTGACGCGAAGAGCAAAAAACGCAGTGCAGCTGAAAGTATTGCGCTAGTAGATGAACCGAAAAAGAAGAAACAAAAGAAACAAAAGAAAGTCAAGTTTAACCAGGAAGTTGAATATGAGGCTGAATTTAAAAAACTTAAGAAAAAAGCAATCGCTTCTGACGGACGGAATAAAACTGAGGTACGATTTCTTTCACAGTCACTTTAATTTTTAACAGAAAAGTAAACCAACTTATATCGTCTTTCTATAGAATGACTTCAACGACGACGACCTTCCTAGCGACGATGAACCGTCAAATCCAGACCAAACAGCCCGATCACTTCGAAAAGTTGTGCAAAGAATAAGTCAACAGGCAGCAAAGAAACAAGCCAAACGAAATGGCATCAGTGGTGACGATGATGTACCTTATAGAGATCGACGAAACGATTTTAAGTTGAACGCTGATAAGTCCAAATCAGAAATAGAACAAATGGAGAAAGATGCAGAGAGGTTTAGCGATGGTGAAGAGGAAAACGAAAACGGAAATGACGAGATTAATGGCGACATATCCGATATTGTCGGTGACTTATTAGACGATGAAGAATACGATGACTTTGAAGACGGTATCGGCGATATAAATCCAAAATCAAAGTCTTCCAAAAAACCCAAACCTCACGGATCCTCATCTAAATCGTCTAAATTATCGTCTACGTCTACAGATCCCGACTTTGATCCATTATCATATTACAATACCTTCGCCAACGCCGCTTCTAATCGATCTGCATCAAAATCGAAAACAGCTTATTTAGAAGCAAAATCATCCGCGTATTACGATACTCTTGAAGAACCGGAAGAAATGGACGGAAAACGAGAAATTAATTACGCTATTTTGAAGAACAAAGGATTAACACCTAAACGAAAGAAAGAACAACGTAATCCTAGAGTTAAACATAGGAATAAGTATAATAAGAAGATGAAGAAATTGAGTAGCTTCAAGTCTGTCGTGAAGGGACAAGAAGGTAGCTATGCCGGTGAACTGACAGGTATTAAGATTGGTGTATCGAAGAGTGTTCGGTTGGGATAATTTCGGTTGAAAACTCTGCATAAAGTAGCGGTTGTCATTGTAATTTATCTTGCCAGATGAAACAAAACTTTATAGTAAAATACAATTTATATCGACGAAAGCGTAAAGCTGTGGTGTATTATTTTCTATGGTAACTGTGACTACCCAATGAAAAGTGTTATCTACAGATAGCGTGAACCTAAGTCAGTTATCGCAACATAATTTTTAGTCTAATTGATTTTAGACTTTTTCGATTCTTCTATTACTACTTCTTTTCTGAATTTTCTTTTCTTGAGAACGCGATTTCCATTCGTTTGCTCCACGGCCTCCATTTTCACAGTAACATCACCCGCTACCCCATTCCCCTTCCCAGAGACACCATCCTCCACTGAAGAATCCTTACTAACTTCATTATCAGAAGGTACCGACGACAACGGCGACATCGGGAATTCTTCAACCTTTACATTTTCAATTCCATTCGTCACAGTTACAGGTGTCGGTGATGAAGGAATGATATCCGCTGATTCTTCCTTTTTAACCGGAGACAACCGTTCTTGAAACGATTTCAAATCCGCCGTGAAAAGAACCTTTTTATCACCGGGTTAACAAAACACAATAACAAAATAAAATTCGAATTTTTCTCGTCAACATACCGAGTGAGCCCACCCGGCTTTCGGACCCCACAATTTTCTAAATAACTCTCCAATATCGGTATAAGCTTTCTTTGTCAACGTTTTAGATTTTAATAATTTAAATCCATAATCTCTATGCGCTATCTGATACACGTGAGTATCAACCGGGATAGCGGCATGTTGATCGAGTGACATTAAACAGACTGGGCATATAAATTATTGTCAGTACATGAATAGGAAATTCACAAGAAAGGGAGGTAAAGGAGGGTTAAGTAAAGGGATTGAATACTAAACTGCAATCCGCAACTTTGGGTCCAACGCCGGATAATTTTAGTAATTCTTCGTGAGCTTCCTCGTATGGTAGATCGCGGAGAGAGTGTAACCATTTTTCACCGTCCTCGTGATTATTAACGAGATACTGAGCTGTCTGTGCTATGTATTTAGCTCTATATCCAAACCCCAAATCCCGAAGTTCCGCTGTAAATGAACATTTGATAAGGAATAGAAACCAAGTCGCACGGAAAAAGAGGAAGTAAAATGGATACCTTCAACCCCTGGACCGGCCAAGGCAGAAACGGCGGGAAAGTTATAAAATGTTTGTGGGCCTGATGCAAGATCCAGCTTGCCGGCTACAGTACCGTAATGTTTACATAAATTGTGGACCTGAAGGACATGACGTTAGACAAAATCAACCCGTATTGGCAGCAGAGAGGCCGAAAAGACAAGTACCATTCCTGTGATCCTTGATATATTGTTGTTTGAAGAACAGATAAACGAAAACACATTCTCTAAACGTATAAAACAATCAATATCCTTGACCCGCCCTACCTCAATCAAAAAACCACAAAGAAAAAAAAACCAATAACAAACCCACAGGATCTACAACACCATGCATCGAAAACGAAACAGTGAGTAACTTCCTCTCTAACACAATGAACTCTAAAATCATCTTCTTCCACCCTCCTTACCTTGTCTCATCATTCTGATTCCTTTCATGATACACCCTATTTCCGCAAAATTTTTATCCGAATTAGACCACATTTCATACAATTCTCCCAACTTTACGTCCAACTGAAAATAATCTATCAAAATATTGAACATTTCATCTGACAATTTCGTTAAATCGGTACTACTATCTTGATTTTGAATGGTTGGGTGTACCCTAAATAATGCATCATCGGCTACATTCCCAACGACGAAACCCAACCGACGGTACCAAGTTTCCAAGGTTAGGACAATCTGTCTTAAAGCCAAATCAATTAAGAGATCATCAATACATACATGTCTGTTTGAGTGTTACTATCCGCCCTTTTAATACATTTGTCCATTCGTTTTCTCCCGTCTACATCAATCATTAAAAATGAATTAGTACAGTTGTTTCACCCGTTCATGGTTGGGCGGGTCATGAATCAAAACTGGAATTTGGAAGACCATACGTTCACCCATCGGAAACATTGACCGCTGTTAAGCGTTAGATCTAATCTTAGTTCTTCTGGTGGTGTGAGTAGGGATCTCCACATCCTGGTAGTAGATTTTAGGTTGAAGTGTGAAGAGAATTGACGGAATTTCATAGATGATTAGGAGAAACTTTTGGCGCCCGGTGTTAGGGCCGAAATTTCTGATATTGTCTCACCTGGGAAAATGGATTATGCTTCCAATTCATCTTTTGAGTGCAAGATTGAAACTAGGTTTGGATTTTGGGTTTAATTTTTTTCTCAACATAAAAACATAAATACAGAATTTCTTTTTATCTTATTACATTACCCATTGCCTATAGAAAAGTACATTTTTCTCTTTTCTTTATAAACTGTACACATTGCAATATCATTTTATTGATTCATTTTACCTTACGTTTCCTCAACACCGTCATTTCAACGGTATCCAACACTTCTGTCTCTTCGGTATCAGTCCACCCTGATCCGTTACCAGTTACAAAAGCACTCGTCCAACTCACTTCACCCTCATTGTTACCAGTGTCGTTATCACCATCATCGTCGAATTGTATTAGATCATCAATTTCATTTGTTTTATCGGGTCCATCTAACTGATAGTACCGTCGCAACAGATCTTTACTCTTAGACCGAGGCGTCGTCGAGGAGCTGGGACTGTTACCCTCCGTTCCGTCACTTCCTGAATCCAATCCTAACAAATCCTCCGTCACCACCCCTTTAGGCCGTCTAGGTGTCTGATTTAGACTGTTAGAAGTACGCACAGCACGAGGATTTTGTAATCGATTGCTGCCGCGACTTTGAGATTTAGATCTTGAGCCACCAGAACTGGGAGAACTAGAAGAATTGAGGACCCAATCTAACACTAGTTTCTCGACTTTGGTTAAATTTTGATTCGAAGGTTTAGAATTCACGGGGGTAATAGATTGGTATCGATATTTAGGATTATTGATGTCGAGTGTATCGGACACAAATTGGGAAATTTGTGTGAACGGGGTAGCGAGATTCGGAGGAATGGGCGTCGAACAAAGTAACCCGTTGATATCGGTATCCCGAAGGAGTGGCGTTTGTGCAAAACTAACATTCGTAGGTGGATAATGGTACTGATGTGTCGTTGATGAGGATGATTCAGACGGCGGGTGTCCGATACGGGTGGCATTGGGGGTTGGTTGAGATGATATTGGTATATTTGAGGTAGACTGTGGAGACATGGTGTCGTAATGGGAAAGAGATGATGGTAGAGGTTGAGATAGGTATAGCGAAGTTGGAGGCGAATGTGAATGAGGTTGGGACCTTGTTGACTTTGTTCGCAGGTTTTGAAATCCTTGTTGTTCTAGTTTCTGGATTGTATCTGAAATAGAGTTATCGATTGATTGTAATTTGGACGAAACAGTTGCTGATTCTAAATCGGAAGTGGTATCTCCGTTGACATTGTTTGAATTAATTTCGTACATGTCCGGTTCCTGCTGAAACCTCGACGACGACGATGATGATGATTCTAAAGTACCCGTCGAGGGTGGGGGTCTAGAAAGATACGCAGCGGCGGATGTTTGGTTCGGTATGATTAAATATTTTCTCGAATGAATAGAGTCATTTGTCCATAGCCTATTTTTCTTCAGCAAATTCGGAACCTAAAAGCGGTAGAACAAAACCACATCAGCAGAGTGTACAAGACACAAAAATTCGCAAACCAAAGAACGAAAATTGCGGAGGTAGCCAGAACTGAATTTCCCCTATACACATACCTCGACCCCATACAAAACCGCTAATCCTTGTACCGTATCAGTTGGTTTAACGAAATGCAAATGCACTCCAAACCTATTTCTCAGTTTTTCCAGTTCCTCTTCCTTCCCCGCAAACCCGCCACCATACACTCCATCTTCACAACTCTTATCAGAATTCATATCCAACTTATCCAGTCTCTGCAAGATATCTTGTACTCCCAGTCTTGCACTTGAAATATCGGAAGAACTGGTAGTCGATATTCTCGAGTCATTGTCATTATCAGAGTCCAGTTCTTGGTGAGGAGTAAAATACTGATGACTCGTATTCTCCACTCCATCGATGTAACCATGGCCATTGCCATAATAATAATCTAACACATTCCCTCCATTTCGAGTTTCAGCAACCTGATTGTTTCGTTGCCGAAGTTTGCGAGAGTCTGGTTCTAGTATATCTGAATTCATAGTAGACGATGTCAAGTTGTACATTATCTCGCATGCTTCAAATTCTTTTCCGCTGTCTAATTTATCAAGTCGATGTATCATCGGCCGAGATTAATGAGAATTTACTTTTGCTTATCACAAAAGACGGAATAAAAGTACTAGAAAGTATCACCGGAGGTCCGGAAGATGAAAAAGTGTAGTAAATTGGTAGGAAAGGCTTGGGTGACAATGTTTCAGACAGTGCTGGGTGCAGCCGCTGCGTGCATCGAAAAGACGAAAATAGCGCAGACGAATGGCAATGGCAAATCAAAAAGTGCGATGCCAAAGGAAGAGTGCAATTATATACGAATGGGTAGTCTCCAGGATAATCCGAGTGATGCAATAAACTGAAAAATCTAGAAGATGGACATGGAGCAAAGGAACATTGGAAAGGGAACAATGGCACAGCCCCGCGGAATGCCACGAATCATCGGCCAAGCCATTCCCTTCAATAATTACCACTTCCGCGTTCCCCGCCAATCCAAATGATTGTAGAAAAAACTCTGCTTTATTATATCCAGAAAAGTCAAACACTCCTAATGGCTCTAGACCAATCACTATCCTAGACTATTCTGCAATTTCTAGAAATACATTAAACTTATTTCTTCTTCAATTCTTCGACAAGAGAAATGTACTTGGCTTGGGCGTCTTCCTTGGACATACCTTGATTCAAGAGATTCCAATTGTAAGTACATCACGCATTTACTGTAATGAGTCGAAGATAAGCAGTAATCTTTTTACCTTTCTTGGCGGTCCAGGCGTCCCATTTGGCTTTGCCCTTCAGATCGAGCATACCAGGGCGGGCTGATTAAAGAAACGATAAGATGGATTACTACAATAGAAATATCAAGAGCAACCAAAGCTTCCGGAATCTCTCATTTGAACTCCACCCCAGTCAAATGTCTGAACGAAAAAGATACGAATAAGCATCAGTTTACGTACTAGTGTTGTTATCACCGACGATACCTTGTTTGAACAAGGCGTAAAGTTCCAAAAGTTCGTCATTGCTGGGGTTGTATGACAAAGTTTTGGCTTCTTCGGAAGCTTTAACGAAAGCGGCCTATACGACAAAAATCGTGCAAACATACGACGGTTAGTCTGCTGCGGTCGTGTCTGATGAATGTAAAGTCCTTCGTTTTCCGGCAAAGTATTTTAAAAAGAACACAAATAATATCAAAAATCATTCAATAAAGTGAAAAGTCGCCGCAGAAATGGACAAATTGGACTTTCAATGTGCCACAGACACCAGTCCAAAACACAAATTAAAGTTGTTTATCAACAACACATCAGTTCTGCAGATCACTTTCTACGAAAAAAACAAGACACTGAACATCGCCGTCAATCAAACCCAATAAAACCCTTCACAAGTTGTAATATAAGATATTCTCCACAATTAAAAAATAACATTTTGAATCCAAAACAACAACTGTGCCGAGCGGCCAACTTCAGTCCAACTTTTCGCTCCGCATCAACAACACAAGCCAAACACCAAGCTTCACTCCGACCTCAGTAAAAAAGCACACTACTTACGTTTCCAGTAGATGCAGCGTCAGACATGATGTGAATGTTAAAGATTGTTTGTATAAACAAATGTGTATGGAAGGTAAATTGAACGTCGCGAGGAGCGGACTAAAACAGAAATTTCACGCCCTGTATTCAGCCACATTGAGGATTGATTTAACCATGTTGGGATTCAATCTTGCCCAGTTGGTGGTGAAAGCATCGTTTCTGGCAATTAATTCTGGTGCGCGGTTTTGGCATAGATTATCTGAATTTCAGATATCGTCGTAGGTTCGGTTTCCTGTTTTACTGATTTAACGTACAGGTGTCTGGTGTGGTTTAAACTTAAATATCGGCAGAAGTTTTGCGTCATGCCACCCAGTTCCGCGATTGGCCAGCATAGAGCCATAGGCGGTATTCGTTCATGAAACTGGATTTTTGGTTGGTATGGATAAATCAAGGTTTTCATTCCATCGTAGGACTGGTCACAATCGCGCATGGGATAGTTGAAGCTTTTTTCATGAACCTGTGAAGAAATTGCTGCCTGTGATCGGTTAAGGTAATAAAACCATAAAACTTGCGCACTCGAAGTAACTGCCTTATGTCTTTGATTCAACTGTTTTTCCGTCTTGTGTCTATATTAGGCTTTTGGCTCTTTAGGACCAAGACATCTATTGCACCCAAACAACGCGGCAGTTTTGTTTCCTTTAATCATGCTGGAATGTCGCTGATCACCGTCCCAATCACAATCACCCTTTTCTTTCTTAAATTACCAGCTTTGAACATGCTGCGATGTGCGCAATCATCCAGCTGACATTGAGATGGCCTATCTTATGACAACCGTCTCTATTGTCGTTTGCAATGAAGAAAATCCAAGCTTTAATCTGATCTCGCACTCGACCGTTTTAGGCTGTCGCTTGTGTAATCCATGTTGAGAGGCGCGGTCACATTGATTACTTCTTATGGCACGACATGCGTGTGGAGTATATTTTACACCCGTCGTTGTTTAAAAAATTTTAATATTTTTTCCGATGATTATCAGTAGCTTGGGTTTGGAAAAGAATGATTTTGAATCTCAGTCCAGCGCAGTTCATTCATTCAAATCAAATTAGTGGTGTATGTGGCGTGCGCAGTACTCTAATGTATTGATGGTCCTTAAAAGTATATGTATGATATTGTGGCGGTAGATTTTGCGTATTAATAATTACGATTCCGCTGCTCGAGTAATGAGTGGCAGATTGATGAGCCTCCTTGCATTTATTAAATTAGTGCTGGAGTGCGGTGCGGGGAAGTGGACGCACAATGCTGCATTGTGGGAGTGAAAAAAAAGTTTTCTTTTTACCCGTCTGCTACCGCCAGCGGACATGGGTAATGATGGTATTACATATCATATTGGAATAAATAATATGAGAATGTTAAGGTGGAAGATTGTGCAATTCGGACATGGGCCAGTTTGATCCAGAGTTTTCGTTGGGGTTGATTGAAGCGTGACAACTGGTGAGTGGGAAGGGGCCATTGAAGCGAGAGGGAGGTGAGCACAGGATGCGGATAGAATGTGAGGAACATAAGGTAGGGCAGTTGGGGGTGGTGGTAGTTGTTGTGCAAGAGGCAACGCAACGGGCGGGGCAGAGAGCGAAGGGCAAAGGGCGCACGGGGACAAGGGAGTGCGGATTCATTGGCAAGACAAAAGGGGAAGCGAGTTGTTGCCGGGTTGCCGTCTTGCCCGTGGGAAATTGGGAACTCAGTCACAGTGCTATTCCACTTTAACTACACTCACTCCACTCCACTTAAGTCTCACTCTCACTCTCACTCTAACTCACAAGGGTTTAATCTCGCACGCTTCTCACTCTCAATCCCAGCTAGAGTTTAGACTCCCTGCCCGCCCGCCGTTTAATTAATTTCGCTGATCCATCACTCTCCCCGCACCTTAAGCTATATTAAATACGCCCTCGACGTTTCACCCACCCCCAACTCCACTCCTCTCCCGCTATACAGCTACATCCTCACTCCCCTCCCGCCCTTCCTGCAGATGAGCTCTCCCTCTCATCCTGTGTCCCCGCTTGTCCCTCCCACTCCGACCTCGCCTCGACACTCTGCCGCTCTCTCGGACATGAACAACTCCTCCCTACAGTCCTTTTCTCACGACCACTCCGTCGCTGCCAACGTCGAACAAAACATCGATGAAGTAAACTCAATACCCCTCCCTTCCTCACCCTCTTCCTCGGTTCTCATCCAGATGCCCCCGGTCACTACCACCAAAACAAGAACAGTCACAACAACAACCACTACCGTAACGACTACCGCTTATCCACCTTTAATATTTCAGCCTCCTCCGAGAAATCTCATGTATGATCACAAAAACTATCCCTTGGCGAATTCCAAAACTCCCGATATCTTGAAATCATTCACTGTTTCGTTTGACGGATTGAAGGTGCACTGCAATGAAGAAGAAGATGGGAAGGTAAGAACTCTGCTTTCCAATCCCTGTTTTGTCGATAGTTAGAGTCCCCGTCCTGGCTACTACTGCCAATCCATTGCAACATAGTCAGAATATCTCTGTGTTGTGTTGGTAGGGCAGTATCTTTGGTCATGGGAAAAGCTCTCGTGTGGCTACAAATATCGCAGGGATTGCCTCTGCTCTGTACCAATATGTTTCTTTGTAATCTCATCAGTGTTTTGCTACATTGGCTGACCCATTCCACAACGCTTTTGTCATGTCTCCTCCCTATAGCTTCAAGCTACCGCTTCGCAAGAGGAATCTGCTCCGGCGGACCAGTCAACTCTTTGGTCAGCGTCACTCCCGTCAGTATCCATTCCATTCTCGATGGAACAGCATCTATACTATCAACAGCGAAAACGTAAGCGATCTATGGGTTCAACCGGATCCAACTCAGATCTATCGAGCACTGCCGACCTGTTTGCCGCCCGAGGCTCTTCCTCCAGAAGACCGAGCGAGAAACTTCCTTCTGTGGATGTGTCAATGCTGCCACGGAAAATGGATGCCCCAATACTACCCTCTATTCCACCCCACAAGAAACGAGCCGTCAAAGGTACTGATGGCAACCCCCCTCCAGCAGAACCTATATCCCCATTCCTCACGCAGTCTCATGGATCAGACGACCAACTTCCTCCTTCCCCAGTTCGCTCTCCTTCGGATCCGCTCTCCGGTGATGACGAAGATATGATAGACGCAACCGGTGCAGAGTTGTTGGCACTCTCCGGCAACCAATCCTCTTCGAAAAACACAAGTCCATTCAAGGATATATCACCCTTGGTTACACTCACACAATTACCGAGATTTCTGTCTGTTTATGATACTCTGCCACAATCACTACAGTCATATCTACTTCTTCAACTTCTTCGTCGATCGTCTATTGGAACTCTTCAAGTCGTTTCATCTGTTGTCAATCCAGCACTCAAACGCGATTTCTTGGGACTGCTGCCATTCGAAATCGGTGTTCATATATTAGACCTCCTAGATTATAAATCGCTGTGCCGTGTAGCCAGAGTATGTAAGCGATGGAGAGCCCTGGCTGACGGTGATGGTAGACTATGGAGGATGAGAGGTGCTTTAGATGGCTTTTGGGATTACGATGGTAAAGGAAGTGCTGTTAAAGTTCAAAACCCAACGGATATTCATCAGATACAGAAGGCAAAGATGTTGGCTGGTATACCGTCTGACAATATAGACGAACAGATTGATCAAAAAATTGCCGCTAGCTTATCTACAATGAACAGTATGTCCTCCTTTTCTTCTGATTTTTCAATGCCTAAACTTAATACATATTGCTCCAAGTAGTTCCCAAGTCGAACCCCGCGTTACCTCCCTCCACCCCGCACCCATACAAACACTTATATAGAAGAATTCATGTGATGCGCAATAATTGGATGAACGGACGCTCCAAAAATTTGACTTTTTCCGGCCACGAGCACAATGTTGTCACTTGTCTCCAGTTTGATGACGAGAAGATTGTTTCCGGGTCAGACGATCAGTCTATTCGTATTTATGATATCCGCACAGGAGATTTAATTCGTGTCTTAGAAGGACACGCTGGCGGTGTTTGGGCTTTACAGTATGTTGGGAATACACTGGTTTCGGGATCAACCGATCGCACTGTGAGAATCTGGGATATGTCGACTGGTCGATGTACCCATGTATTCCACGGTCACACATCTACCGTTCGTTGCCTGCAGATTATTGAACCATCCCCTGTGCCTTCATCATCGTTATCCATGAACCGAAAAACGGGTTACGCAGTGTCGTCAACATACCTTGCCCCACCAGTCAAAAATTCACCTTCTTTCCCTATTATCGTGACCGGATCTCGAGACGCTACTCTGCGAGTGTGGAAACTTCCCAATCCTGAAAAGGACTCTCCGTACCTCGCCTCTGAACACTCGGATGAGTCAGGTTCATCGAACCCGTATTTTATCCGCACACTCTCTGGTCACGGACATTCTGTTCGCGCCTTGGCTGGCCATGGAAATATTGTCTGTTCTGGATCGTACGATTGCACTGTTCGAGTATGGGATATTGCTCAAGGTGAATGTCTGTGGAGATTGACCGGTCATTCTCAAAAAGTTTACAGTATCGTATATGACGGGGTTTCAAAATGTTGGAGTGGAAGTATGGATGCCAGCGTAAGGTGCTGGGATGTTACTACTGGGCAGTGTTTGGCTGTCTTGGACGGTATGAATGTATTTCTGTTTTGGCTCCTTATTAGAATGTATGACTAATCCCGATGTTGCAGGTCACGCTTCACTCGTTGGTCTTCTCGAGCTTACCCCCAAACATCTGATATCCGCTGCCGCCGATGCTTCACTTCGTATTTGGTCCACCGAGGACAACTCACTGCAATCCACACTTCAAGCACACAACGGCGCCATCACATGTTTCCAATTCGATAATTATAAAGTCATTTCTGGCTCTGAAGGACATATTAAACTGTGGGATCTGAAATCAGGCAAAGTCGTGCGTGATTTAGTGAGCGGTGTGAACGGAGTATGGAGACTGCGCTGTGACGAACGATGGCTTGTAAGTGCCGTTCAGCGAAACGGAAGGACAGAATTCGTAGTTATGGATTTCGACGTCGGTGAAGATGAAGCGTTAGCTGCTGACGGTTCGTCCTCTGGAGTATCGAGTAGAAATCGAGCAGTCGTAAACAGTAATGGAGCTGTCACCAGCATCGGTGACTTTGTGTGGCCTGAGGATAACGAAAGCGTACACGATGAGGATCAAGAGAATCATGAGGAAGAGGAAGATATGGACGCAATGGATCACGACGGAGAAGATGAGGAGGAGGATGAATTAACCAATTTAGGCGTTGAAATTGACGTGGACGCGATTAATTCCATTAATGAATTTGGCGACGACGGGTTAGAAGCGGATGAACTTGCCGATTAAGAAGTTTTGTAGATTTGGTTGATTCCTATTTTCGTTGAGTTGATGTTTGAGGAATTGGGTCTCCTCATGCAAACTATTTCATTCTCAAAAGTGTCTCTATCGCTCATTCCCAATCATCGACATTATTCATTTTTAAATAAACCTTTAAACAACGTAATTCTTTAACTAGAAACTGTTTGGTTTCTTTTCGTGACTTTTTCACTTTTTTGTCTCGTATTCAGTTCTTTTTTTTTGTGTTCTTAGTTGTTGAATTTCTATGATTGAAGCTCTTGGGTCAAGATCTTTCACAGCAAACTTCAACCAACGCATGTTTAAAAAAACTGTTTGTGTGATTTTATGACAGAATTGGAACATTGGAAATTGTATATAAAATTTCTTTGATACTAAAAATAAAGTTATTGTGATTATTTTCTCATATATCACTTCCCTGGCTTCGCAACTTGACAAACACGGCGACCCGTGGTTTTAAGAACTCTTTAGATTTCGTATTTCAATTCCCTTTGCATCAATCATTTACATACATCACAATTCAGAAAGATGGGTATATTAGGTAACTAGAACAAAAGAATTAATTGTCTATTGATGTTGTGTTTTCTAACAAATCATCATCCATATGAATTAGAAAAAATCTCGGACATCGAGGCCGAAATCAATCGGACCCAGAAAAACAAAGGTACTTGTTTCATTTTGATCGATATACCTTTTACAAAAATCATTGCATCATGAAATATCTTTTAATTCGGGATACTAATTTTATTTGTTGGACATATTACAGCGACGGAACATCATTTAGGGTTGTTGAAGGCTAAATTGGCAAAGTATCGGCTCATGTTACTTGAACCTCAAGGCGGGAGTGGTGGTAAAGGAGAGGTAATATATCTTTTGATTACAAATAGTTTAGAAACATGAGAACGTTTTTGGTTGAAAGATGGTTCTTCTGATATCGTGTTGTCTTGACGATTCACTAATGTACCCACTTTGGTTTTTCGGGATTCTAGGGATTCGATGTCATGAAAAGCGGAGACGCTCGAGTCGTTATGATTGGGTTTCCGTCCGTCGGTAAATCAACGTTACTAGGTACCATCACTGAAACTAAATCCGAAGCAGCGGCATACGAATTTACTACATTGACTTGTGTACCTGGGAAAATTAAGTATCATGGGGCCGATATTCAGTTGTTGGATTTACCGGGTATCATTGAGGGAGCGTCAAGTGGGAAAGGTAGAGGAAGACAAGTGGTGGCGGTTGCTAAAACGGCTGATTTGGTGTTGATGGTGTTGGATGCTAGTATGTTGTTGTTTCTTTTTGGTTTTTGTTGTTTTAACTGTGTTTGCGCCTTGGTGACGCTTAGATGGTGCTATAGTTATGAGATTATTGATTTATTGTTTGTTTTTTCGTCTGATTTTTGTTTTGGATAACAGCAAAAGCTAAAAATCAGAGAGACCTTCTTGAAAAGGAATTAGAAGCCGTAGGGTTACGATTAAACAAAACGAAACCGAATATTTACTTCAGAGTCAAAAAAGGCGGTGGAATTCATTTCAACAGTACCGTTAAATTGACCAAATTGAACGAAAAATTAGTTTATTCTATTCTACACGATTACCGTATTCACAATGCAGAAGTACTGATAAGAGAAGATTGTTCTGTCGGTATGTACCACCAGTATTGAATCGTTGATTCGGTCGAAGTGTTCACTACACGGTACTGATTTTAACCTTAATTAGATGACTTTGTGGATGTCGTTCTCGGAAATCGAAAATATCTTCCGTGTTTATACGCTTATAATAAAATTGATCAAATTAGTATAGAAGAAGTAAGTGTCTTTTTGTTCCAGTTTGATCGTTAGATTTCCGTTTATTCCATGATATTTAAATTGAATTTAATACTCGCTCATAGGTTGACAATTTGGCGCGACAACCGAATACAGTTGTACTCAGGTACTTTTTTTATTTTAGTTTAACGTATTTTACATGATTTGCGAACTGAAATTAACTTTGATGTTATATGATTGCCCGATACAGTTGTGAAATGCAGTTAAATTTGGATCATTTAGTCGACCGAATCTGGAAAGCGTTGAACTTGCTCAGAATTTATACCAAAAAACGGGGTCGTAAGCATCATACGATATTTTCTATTTAACTGAACAGATCTTGGTGTAACCCCGTATTGAATGATTTGTGCTTGATTATGTAGAGTATCCGGATTTGGATGAAGGATTAATTTTACGACAAGGTGAGTCAGTGGCTCTGTGATGAGTTTTATTTGAATTTATTTATGTGTTGGATATATGGTCTAATTGGTTTCTTCGAAATGTAGGAGCGACGGTTGAGCATGTTTGTCATGCGATTCATAGGACTCTTGTTGAACAGTTTCGTTATGCATTGGTTTGGGTAAGTCGTTCATTTTGTATTCTTTCACAATCGCGAGCCAGGAAGAATCGGTTTCCATTCTTTTTTCGACCTGATTGTATTCCCCTTCCCTCTGATACTGATTATTACGGTCATTGCTCACATGTATTCAAATTTTTAGGGTACTTCGACGAAGCATTCGCCTCAGAAAGTAGGGCTGTCACATAAAGTGGAGAATGAAGACGTTGTCCAAATTGTAAGAAAAAGCTAAAAGTAATACTGTGAATGAAAAGAATATCGGCGGACTTGAATAAACCAAAGAAAACTTTTCCAATCATTATTATAGATGCATGTGTACCATAATGTACTCTTAACTGTTTAAAAGTTCAGCCTTAGATAACCCGGGGATCTGCGAACCAGACGGGCCACCACGAAAGACGTCGGTCCAACTTGAATAATCTCAACTCAAGCTTCCACATACAATTCCAAATCAGACCTGCAGCAATTCTCCAAAATATGTACTCAAGATCTGAACGTAAATTCTTGGAACCTAACAAATCTACTAACCCAAATTTAGGTCCCGGTAGTTACACCATTGATGAAACCCTGATAACACCAAAACCGATCAAACGGTGAGCTCTTCGAATTCAGTATTTTCAAGTTAACTCACTTGATTGTACATTGATGTAAATATTTCACCTGGATAAATTCAACTGACTTGTATGACGTCTTGTTTTATTGAATTGTAGATCTACAACTCCATTTTCGAATGTGTCAGATAGAAAAACGATATTTGACGATTTAGCGAAATCTGCAGCCCCGCCTCCTGGTGCTTACAACATTGAATTATTTGATATTCAAAAAACCGCTAAATCTGTGTCATTTGGAAAATCTAATGTATGTATGAAATGTGACCTGGAGTGTGAAATAACTTTAGCTGGATTTAAGAAAAAAAGGCGATGTGGATACCGGTCATGATTAGCTTTTAGTTTGGGTGTTGACATGATGTTTTTTTTTGTTCTTTTGTTACTTTTGTAGATTAATAGGTTTGAGCAACCTCAATCGTCTACTCCTGGTATGTGTTTTGAGAATTGTTGACTCGCGAACCGAAATTCGTAGCGTGAACTAATGATGGATATTGAACTTTCTATTCTGCTGATTCTTTATCTTTTGCATACTTCCTTTCTTTTTTTTTCGTTCAACAAATCACAAGGACCAGGAACATATTACAATACAGAATTATCAACTCTGCGACCTCATACTCACGATGGAAGATTAACGATACCAGAATCAGGACTTAACGTTCAATCAATAATAGCAAAACCGTCGACTGCAGATCCAACTTTATTTTCCGTTCAAGCTAGTAAGAAACCAAAGATAATCTGGAAAAGAAAACATTTACCACCGAGTATTCCGTATAGATCGCATAGTAACGGATATGTAGAAAATGATGGTAGGGTTTTTTTTTTGCTAACGGTTGATTTTGGATAGTTGATAAATCGGCTGACGTTATCCTGGTTTTTGCTTTTTTTGAGAAGATGGGGATATTGTACCGCGACAAGTAGAAAAAAGTGATAACAGCGTATGTGTTGTCTTTTCGTTCAAAACGTTTTATGAGTGGGCAAGTTGACATGCTTGAATCATAATGCTTGTTTTTCATTTTTATCCGTAGATTGGACCTGCATATTACAATATTGAAACATCTCTGCCTTACAAAAGACGCAATGGTACTGACTTCTCAAAATCGCGCACCGAACGTTGTATCATTAAACCCTCCTCTTCACCCGGTACTTTCACTTGGTCTAACTTTTTCAGAACGTAATACAGTATTCTAACGATAAATATACTGGCGCGCTTTTTTAGGGCCGGGGGCATACGATGTCGCTAAAGCGTCGAAAGCTTTGTTAGATAACAAACCAGTGAATGAATCGACCCCGTCAACGCCTACAATGCGTTTCGGTGATATCGTTATGAATGAAGCCGCAAAGCACAACCTGCCAGGGTATGCAAAATCCAAAGGTCCCCGTCCAATGTCCCTCTATGTGATTACTGATTTCTACCTCACTGTCAGTCCTGGAAGCTACGTTGTGCCTTCAATGCTCAACAATAAAAACAGAGGCGCGAGTTTTGGTTAGTGGTAACAACTGTAACGCTTTGACGCTGCTCAGTTCTTGACAAATTTGCCAAACTTGTTATTATAGCCAAATGCGTCGGTAGAATAGAGAATGCTTCAACGAATCCCTTTGGTATTGTTAAAACTTTACAAGACGATAACCCCGGTCCTGGTTCGTTACCCGAACTTCTTCAGTCGATTCTGGGGTTTCCATCGAGAATTAATCAAATATGCTTTTAGGCGCCTATAATGGACCATCAGAAAGCAAACAGAGAAAACCGACACGTCTTGCGCCGCAACCATTTGATTCTTCCGCGAAAAGATTTACTGGATTCAAGTCTAATATAACTAATAATTTACCAGCACCAAACTCTTACAATCCAGGGGACGCAACGATCTATGGACCCAAAAAACCGCTTAGGAGGTCAAAATCTTATGCGTTTGGACTCAAGTCGGAAAGATTCTGCTATTCTAAGAACAGTGTAGATTAATCTCAAGTTGCCTTATTTCAACGATTCGAGACGAGATAATTAACTCTTTCTTGATATACACATTAGGAAAATACATCGCCAGGTCCTGCAGTTTACGACAACAGTATAAAGCGATCCTCGAAGAAATCTAAATCCAAAAATCGGTACAGAAAATCGGCTCGTCAGTATAATATCGGGTCCGACTCGCTGCAGCCAACTCCCGCATTCGGGACACAGACGTCAAGATTTTTGGAGGGGCCGGAGAAAGGTTTGTGTGGCAACATCGACAAAATATGAAATTGCTGTTTATCATTGAATCTGGTTTTTACCTGGACTTACGTGCACACTGCACAGAAACACCACCGCCAAATGCATACGATGTTTTACATGCTTACGACGCGTTGCAATCAAAAGGCAAAGTTGCAGCTATTCGTAGAACTGCGTCCGCACCTTCTCTGTCAAACAAGAGCGGACACGATTCAACTGCGGCTGCGCGTAAGTTGCAATAATGTTCATTCGTTTTTTTCTCCCTACCTCGATATTCTAAAACTGGCAAATAATTGCTGATCTTAGCAAATACGCCAGGACCAGGCGCCTATGATCCTCTTCTAATTCAGCGACACAAAAATATCGCCACATCTGCATTTGTTTCAAAAAACCCTAGATTCGTTGAAAAACCTTCTGAATTTCCTGGTCCTTCCTTGCCTCATAATAATTTCGTAAAAAAATCTTTTAACACAACTATAGAAGGGGAACATCACCCTTTACATGACAAAGGAATGAAATCACCTCCGAAAACCGTGAAATCAAAAGGTAAATTTAGAGTGGAACCAGAATTACCGGGGAAACCAAAAGATAACGTAGTATGGGTTACTGATATGTTAAAGTCTGCTAAGCCGCAAGACAATGAGCCGAGGGTGTTTCGAAAGGAAAACTGTGCTTTACCGGTGGTTGATTTATCGTCGTAGATTCTTAATCAATGGGTAGTTCTCATCTTTGGTTGCTGTCTTGTCTGGTAGTAATTATCAAGATAGTTCTAGTCATATTTTACTTGATCTTTGATAAATATGTATTTGTACTGTACTTGGACTGGCATATCAACGAATAACATACAGCACAAGTTTATGACCATTGTAAAGTTTTACTCCTCTGCATCGTCGTATAGTCTCCTCAATTCTTCAACTGTACAGCTTTCCCAGGTTACAGGGCATTTGTTTTCTTTTTCTACATACTTAAATATACAAGGGTAACAAAAAACGTAACCTGACGTCGTGGCCGTGGGGTTTGTGACGGGTTTTTGACAAATGGGACAGGTCGCGGAAGTGGTGTTGTCTGATTGAGGGAGGGGAAGTCCTTTGGGGTGTGGCTGTTCAGAGTAATGCGACACTCGTTAGAATTAATAGAAACTACGTAGAACGAGTCTGAAACAATAAGGACAAGTAAGAAATATAAAGACGGAAGGGAACTTACGGGAGCAAGTTCGGGAGGTTTTGGTATCGGTTCTTGACGTTTCTGCTGACGAGAGTAATCGGTGTTGTACCACCATTCAAGAAATTTGAAAAAGAATAAACTCATTGGTAACAATATTTTCAAAAAATCTATTCCCTTTGAAAGTAACGTGAGCAAGAAAAATCTTCGAGAGGAAGATGGCGCGGCAGAAGAGGTGCCGGATTGAAGTTGTTTTTGATACATTTCGCGCTGACGGAAGATCGGCAGATTAAAATACGACGCAAAGTCAAGATAAATATAGATTCAGAGGACATACATAATCTTCCCAACTCATTCGTTTTACTTCTATCCTCAGCAAATGAAGCCACGGAGTCCAATAATCTGTCAGATTATAGAGATATCCGATCTGATAAAGTAACTTGGATCCATGAAATGCAGCGTTTATCCAAGGATATGTTATTTTAAATAGTTTTTTCGATTTTGTTTTGAGCCGAGACATAAATTTCAACCATCTTCGTTGGAATGATACTTCCTGAGTCTGGATATCAGTTAGATAAACGCAAGGCCCCGCCAAAACGAAATTAAGAATATAGAGAGAGACACTATACCCTTACATATATAGATTCATTTTCTGGACCTTCACTTCCTGTCTCGTCTGTATCTTCAACTGATTGCCCGAATATGGCAGCGGCCGCTCCACCACTCACATTTTCGTACAGTTCATCTAATTTCCCTTTGGCATAGGGAAGCGCTACCTGATACATTCAAATAACCACAACAAATTAAATATATCAATCAGTTCTCTACCTATTCTAGTTAAACAAAATCTAACGGCAACATACCAAAGCCAACAACGACCTCACTTTGTCGCCTCTCGTCAATTTATCTGACCTACCAATTTTCACGCTTCTCGATCTTTTTAAACCGTAGAAGTACTCAGAAAACGATCCACCGTATTCTTTTAAATAATGTCCTTCAATGATCCACATCAACAATGCGTAGAATTCGTCATGGTAGTTCACAAGACGCAATAGATATCGAGGGTAACGTTGGGCGTATACCTAAGACATTTCAACTTCCGTCAATAACGCAGTCATAAAGAAAGCTTATATTGTTTCTGGCGCTCTGCAGAATATAGAATAAGGGACGGTCGACTGTACTTACGACAAGGACGAATCGTAACGCCGGTTTCAATAGATCCGACATTTTGTCCTGAGCAACCAACTCGAATAGGGTCGGTCGATATACATCCGACGAGGATGAAAGTGTATTCATAAAATTCATGTCGACTAATACCCTATGCCAGCCCTAGATCAATATGTCATTATAAAGTACTCCGAAAAGCGAACAGAATTTCAAAATGCCTAGTGTCACGGTATCACGATGTCCCATTCGGCCTTCTTCAAAATTTTTCTTCCTCCATCAGTTTTGTTATGCCTCTAAAATAAATTTAGATCTTGCTATTTAAAAATCTTGACGTCTCAACGTCTCTCCCATGATGCAGGGTGTAGACCTTGCAGTGGTTGTCGTCGTCCTTTTAAACCGACGCTTCTACTAACGGAGCATGGGTATAACAACTGAAGAAAAAAAAATTTTCTTCAGTCGAGATTTAAAAGGCAGACTCTTCATCGTGGAGAAGTCTGTAAGAGAACCTCGTATATTATTTCTTGCTAATTTTTAATGTGTGGTGGTTTCGAGTATAAATCATGTTGTTGGATTTTTTGAAGTGTGCGAAGTAATGTTTTTGGCGGGCTTCAATATCCATGATTTAGGGGGGCCGATTTGTCTTGCATGCCGCTCGATTCAGGACAGAATAATTTTAGCTATTTTTATTATTTTGATCCAAAACTTTGGAAGAACAGCGTTGACGTGAGAAATTTCCGTTAAATTATTAGGCCGGCTGTTGCATCATGCCTTATTACAGATAACTTTTTCTTCCTTTCTTCTTGCGAGCTACGACAATGCATCTCTGTATGTGTCAGGGACAAATCATTGCACATTTTATGTGTTGACGTAAGCGGATGAAGTGGATGAGAGATAACGGTTTTAATTATGTCATATATTTAAATCTCTTTCACATTTCATGAACAAAAATGTAGTGTTACAAACTCTATGTCTAGTAATATCTGCTGCTTTGCAGTAATGTATAATCTAGTATACAACAACGATCAACATCTACGACTCTACGCAGATCTAACCTTCTTACAGAGCTGCATTTTGTCTATCCAGATTTCGGGCGACTTTCCACGTCCTAAATGAAGCACAGTAAATAACATGTAAAATATGCGGCAAAGAAAGAATAAGTGGATAATACCTCATTCACTTGTACGGGACGAGCATTATACGGGACTGAATTTTTTAGGATCTCGTATTGATGGGGATTGATAACTATCGGTTGTCGCATCACGATCCAACGGACGTCTGATTAAAATGCGTTTGGTTAATTGTCTGTTTATCGAGATGAATTTCAAGTAATATAGTGCATTTAAAAGGTACTTACTTTCAGAACATGGAGGAGTAGTGAGTGACCCTTTGTAGGTGAAGTATTGACTCAAATCGCATGACGAGAAATGATTAAATTGTAAGCGTTCGATGACTTGCTTTTGACCAGGTTTCATCGGTAACTATAGAAGAATGACATGTTGATCAGCATTAAGTTCTCCTCAAACATGCTTAAATTTCAAAACGAATCCATATATAAACATACTCGAGGGACAAATTGTTCGACGAAGGGATTAGGAGCGGCGTTGGGGTGAACATCAAGGAAGAATCCAACTACGAGTAACCTATTGTCGTCACTTTTATGAACGAAATGAATTTCTCCTTCGTGATGTCGCTCGTCCAATAAGTGTTCACTAGGCAAGTGGTAATGAATCTACATATAGTGATCTGATCAGGCCCATAGTCATACGTCTTAAGGGTACTTATAAAAGAAATCATCTGAACTCACATTTGCCATCTTGTAATGGACATTGGCGAATGAAACGGTTCCACTACTATTGCCTTTAAATGTGAAATCAACTGATTTGCCGGTATTAAGCAGTTCAACGGAGCTTGCAAAGTTATTCCAGTTGATGATAGCGGATTCTGGCCGAGCGTTGGTTTGGCTGACATAAAAGTTGACAGGAGACTGGAACTTTCCGTTGCCACAAATAGCGTACTCTGGTTTTAGACGATGCCAATTTGCGGGACTCTATCATGCGAAGATTGCCAATGTGCGTCGAGATATGAAGCAGTATGTAAAAAAAGACGCAAAAAAGTCAGTCGTCCGATCATCTGGGCACCTAGTTCATAAACCAAGTATTCAGGTTTATAGAACGCACCTTTCTTCCAACGTAATCGTAGTCAGCTTTCACTACGCCTATCTCTCCAAACGCTGGTTGCGACAGTGCAATGATCAAGCACAGGAGAGTGACGGCACTTAAAGTCTTTGCAATTGTCATATTTCGGTCTCTTACTCCAGGGGGTATTGCGAACAGGACGGTTCGATATTTAAAGGGCAAAATAGATTCACAGACTATTGAGTTCTCCGATGGCTAAAAAGAATTCCGTTCGCTGCCCCTATTCATTGATTTAGATTTGTTACAGGATTATGCAAGCACCTCATAGATTGTCCCAAGTTCCAGAAACATAGCCAGGAGATTCCTCGAGTTTCAAGTGATAATTCGATCAATCATATGCGTTCGATGATGCATTGGTTAGGGCAACGACATGGCGCCGGTGCGCTAAGTGGCGGTCATGTTATTTGCGCGATTGGTTCTTCGCAGATTTAGTAATTTCGGTTATCGATATTATAATCAAGAAGTGGTATATTGCCAGTAGAAAAATAAATTAAATTTCAAAGTATATGATATAGGCGGAACTGAATAACACATTTCCGCAATAAGCGGGCCTTTGATCGGACAATCAACATAGACGAGTGGTGAAGATCTTAGCTTACGGTCGAAGGGGCTGCACTCGATGCGGTATCAACGTCACCTTAACACCACCTAGGCCGCGGTTCTCCGATTTGTTCTGCACTGTTTCGACATGTTTAACGTGCGTATTCCATCACTCAAAGTCGTGCAAGTTGGTATCATCGTCAATATGAACAAATGTCAGATGGGCGGATTCGAACATTCGAAGCTAGGGCGGCAACAAATTATCATTTTTTTCGCGCGCACATATGGAATTAGAGTATACATAGATACATGATTTAGATTGGTAATCTAGAAATTAAATACTGTTTAAACTTGAACATAACAGTTACGCTTCCTCAGAAAGCCAAGGTCCATGCAAAACTATGTCTACCAACTCCGGCTCTGCGGACGACGGCCAGTGTTGAATCACGGACGTACTTATGAATGAGCGTAGGCCGAATCGAGCAGCGTTAATCTTTCCTGCCAGTTCCCTATTTTCAAGTGCAAATCCACTACGCCTCTATTTGACAACAGAACAGTTGGCATTGAAAGCCGAACATGTCCGAGTGAAGGTAGAGCCGGTATTCTCGGGTCCAGATGGGACTACTTGGATATATTCGATTCCCAGTTGTGATGCAGTTTACGGTGGAATGACATATGTGCAGATGAGGATTGCACTGAAGTCGTTCACTCGGCATGGTGAATGGGTGAACGCGAGTATGGACTGTTCACTGGCTCAGATCGGCAGCCCCGAATATAGATATACTGAATACATGCCTTTGGATAACAGAAGTGGGGTGAGAGTTGTGGTTACGAGAGCACGTATGGCAATTGGCAATGTGGACGGGGATGGAGCGGTGTGGATGGTAGATGTGTATTGCAGTGTAAAAGTGTGTCCACCGACGAATAAAGCGTGCGAACTGTCTCTGCGGCCGTTCCCTCACCGTTAATTAATATTTCGACTTTTTTCGCTCATTCCACCTCCAATTCCGTCTGATACCGCCCAGACATACTCTCCATCTCACTCCTTTCTTCGACACTCCCTCTCTCCACTCTTCCCGCTCATCCCCGTCCCACACACAATCCATCCACACCCTCCACTTCTCCATCCATGGATTAAGTCCAATCCCCTATTCGACCTAGATCCAAGTCAATGGAAACTGAACTCCCATCTCTCAAAACCGACTCTGATTTATCTGAAAAGCCCTCTGAAACTACCTCTTCTGAACAATCTACCCTTCGTCGCTCATCTCGTCGAACCGCATCGTCATCTGTTTCGTCGTCAACCAACACTTCAACTTTAGATTTGCGAATTCCATCGGCCTCGCCTACCGTCAAGACCAAAAAGAGAAAAGCTACACAGCCTACTGAAATATCACCGGTTTTTTCTTTGAGCTCGAAACGGTAATACGACAATTGTTCCAATTCATGTTTTTCTTAGTTTTATTGTTTCTGCGGTCGCTTAGACTTTTTTATGAATTGTATATTGGATGGAAAATTGAAATCTTGCGTCAAATACATAACTCGATCTGACAACATCAATCTTTTTATTTTCGCTATCTCATTCATTTATAATTTTTAATCGGCACGACCTGATCCAACAGAACTCGTAAACGAGCTTCTGGTCCCTCGTCTCCACAAACTTCGAAAAGATCCACTCGTAGCACAGCCGTTTCCACTTCTGAATCTTTGGCCCCAGTCTCTCTACCGAGTTTTATTTCGACAACTCCAGCGTCCTCAACGTCTACTTCTTCCGTCTCGAATCGTAAACGAAAAAGAGAACTCGATCAGCTCTTGCTTGACCAACACAACCTTCCTCTCGACAGTCCAAACACTCAAGACAACTCGAAATCAAAATCAAGTAAGCGCAGAAAGAAGGTACCGATATCGAAGAAAAACTCGCCTCAAGCTGCAATTACGGACGACGGTAACACACGTTCCTCCACTCGCTCATCCTCTTATTCCAATAAAAAAACTAGACAAGTTCCCACTCCGATATCAGCAAAAGGAAAGGAAAAGGTTGTCATGGATTCACAAGACGACAATTGTTCAGTATCCTCTTCCGGTAGTCAAGAAAAGTTGACAACAAATACGGAAGAGAACAAACATTCTCGACGATCTAGTCGACAACGAAAGCAGAGCTCTCCCGAAAAGTTACAGACCGGTAATATGGCTTCGAGCGACGAAGAAGAGGGAGCAGCTCAGGCGACAATTAAATCAAACAGAAAGAGAACCAAAAGAATGAAAAGCCGAACGAGTCCCTCGCTTGGACCAGAACCGGCCGATCCAACCAATAACCCTACTGGAACAGACGCTAGTCCGAATATCAATGTAAATTCCGTTCCAGCCGCTGACACCGCTGCTCCTTCGGCCTCTCAAAACACCGAGGCTTCGTCTTTCCGTTCTTTTTTGATGGGACTTGGCAGTTATTCAGTCGGGGGTTCGTCGGGCCTCACCAACCGTCTCAAAACTATTTATCAACAACTCAGCTCTAATGATCAGTCGTTTCAATTAGTTGCGCTTCAAGAATTAGCTGAAGCTCTCTCAGTGGCCACTGAAGAGCAGTTGATAGGGGTCACAATGTTAACATCCGGGACTATGGGTTCTGGTAACGACTCTTCATCATCAGAAACAGAACCGTCCCCCACCGAAGAAAACCGACCTCCCCGTAATGTCATTGATGGACTGGTTAAACAGCTTGTGAGAATACTTGATCCGGCTACGCAAGCGAAGAGCTCCAGCGGAAGCGGCCCATCACTCCCTCCAGGTCTTGATCCCGAAATTCGGGAAATGATTCAAGCTGGCTTGCTTGATCCCGCTGCCCTGGGTATCGACATGAGTGGGGGAATGGGTAGCGCCGACGGACAGGGCATGAATCCAGAGTTATTGCTTCTTGCGTGTCGGTGTATGACGAATTTAATGGAAGCATTGCCTGGCTCAGCCGGAAATATTGTTTACGCTGGAGGAGTCAAGCATTTGGTGGGGAAGTTACAAAATGTAGAATATATTGATTTAGCTGAAGTGGTCCTTAGTGTATGTCGCCTTTTTCTTCGCTCTTCTTTGAATTTTCTAACAAATGCTGCCATATGTATGTGTAGACACTTGAAAAGATTTCCGTCGAATACCCCTCTGCAATCGTGAAGTCGGGTGGACTTGTCGCTTTGCTTCAATATCTCGATTTTTTCAGTACAAATACTCAACGAAGCGCAATGACGACTGCAGCTAACTGCTGCCGCAATATTCCTCTGGATTGTTACGACCAATTAAAGGAAGTTGCCCCAATTCTCCAAACTACACTAAACAGCTCCGATCAAAAAGTTTTGGAGTCTTCATGTTTCTGTTGGGTGCGAATAGCTGAAGGTTTACGCTGGAAAGTCGATAAATTGGAAGGCGTAATGAGCGATTCTCTGTTGAAAAAAATTCTGGAGATTCTGGCTTCTGTGTCCGGATCAACCTCGGCAGCATCCACGTCCTCGGCAGCTCCTCAAACCCCATCAACACCTTCGTCAGCGCCAACGGTATCCTCCAGCACACAAATTTCAAACACCCCGATCCACACACATTTGCTACGCTTTCTTTCCACGGTTACGAGATCATCTCCGAATATTTCATTCTCGCTAGTCAAACTCAATTTAGTCGAAACGTTGCACATGGTTATTACCGGTCGTAGTAGTGCCGACTTTAACGTCACAGACGTTGATAACGACTCCGAGGATCAAGTAGATGAGATTGATCAAATGGAAGAATACGATCTCGTGAATGCCGTTCTGAGCCGACCAAAAGAATGGATAGTGGACGTTTTGGGCGTTGTTAGTGAGATTCTACCAGCGCTACCAAAAGATGGTATATTTAATACTAAATTAAATTCTGCGGAGAGTGCTCTGGTGAACGGAATTGCTGCTGCTGCTGGAGATAGCGCCGGGAGCAGACATACTGAAAAGTCTGAAGCCAAAGTCGAAGGACATGTAAACGATTCAGATGTAGTTGCTGACTCGGCTAATTCAAAACACAGCGAAGACAAGAAAGAAACTGAAGCAAAGGAATTGAAGAAGGATGCAATGGATGTGGATTATCAAACCGGAAATGAAGGTGATGATGAGCAAGAACCGGTTGACTCCACTGAAGACAAAGCCAAGGGGGAGGATGTAGAAAAAGAGGGTGAAAATAACAACGGAGACGAACATCCCGCGGAGGGTTATCCCCATGACGAAGAAATCAGTTCCGAAGAAGATCACGATTCATACAGTGAAGATGAGCTCCCCGCTTCACCTACCCGCCCGATCTCTGATTCGACGGTCATGTCTGTCCAAGCTTTGAACGATCAACGTGTCAAGTTACTACATGAAAATATGGATATCGTAACAAAATTCAATTCGGTCTTTTTACCCCTTCTAATCCATGTCTTTGAGGCGAGCGTCAATTTGAGAGTCCGACAACGGGTCATGACTGCAGTTTTGAAAATTGTTTGCTGGACTGAGGAGAAAAGATTAGTCGGTGTAGTGAGGGTGCGTTGTCACAATTTATCGGCGATTTTAGGCTGGTAATCTAACCCAATCGCTATGTAGAACGTTGCATTTGCCAGTTTCTTGGCAAACATACTTTCTCAGAAAGAACACTCCACCTTGGTAGTTGCAGCTTTGCAATTGGCAAGCTTAATGATGGAAAAATTACCCGTACGTTTTCATCGATCATCAATGTCAAATAAGCATTACTAACTTCTTGTTTTGAACATTAGGAGATATACCAGACACATTTCCGCCGACAAGGTGTAATGCACGAAATTGAATCCATCAGTAACACCTCCGTAGATAGCGCGAATGTTGCCACAACTTCCACGGATGCTCCCACCGTAGCATCTCCGACCACAGCATTTTCTAACCCACCATCATCGACAGTCGCTTTGGCAATGTCGCGACAGTTAGAGAGTCTCGTAAAGAACCTGAACAAGGTCAAAATCAGTGCTAGACAGCTTGTTAAAAGTCGACCTCCAAGCGGGCTGACTGAATCAGAGGAAAGTGCTCAGGATCAGGGTGACGAATTGATGGAAACAGATGACAATTCCAACATCATGTTGCGAAAGAATTTGGATCAATTACAGAAAGCACTTTTAGAAGCCACGGAAGCCGTTGATGAGGCAGAGAGTTATGCTGAAAGGAACAGTAAGAAGGAACAGAAGAAAAAGGAAATAGAGAAAGCAGACACAGAAAAGGAAACGGATGCTATACAATCAGTTGAAGCTGATGAGCGAATGTCTGATAATACCGAAGACAAATCCGACGATAAACAGAAAGGCAAAGCGAAAGTACCGACATCAGCAGAAGCTTCGTCGTCTGGTTCCGTTCCCACCGAATCCGACAATATCACGGCTACCTCACAGGGTTCAGAATTTTCTAAAGCTCGCCTTGAATCCCTTAAAACTAACATCCAAAAACTCCAAAACCAAACTCTCACACTCCTTCGTTCATCGCCTTACTACACCAGTTTAGCTTCCCCTAATCCGTCTTCTTCATCTTATGCTTTATATAATTCTTCTGGTGATGGACCGGGTCTCGGCTCAGCGCAGATAAGAGACTGGATTATCCACACTTCGAAAGACTTTATGAAAAAGTATAATCATCAGGCTACAGTTACAAAAGCAGAAACTATCATGAACGACTTGAAGCAAATTGCTGAGGTTGTAAGTCAAACGAAAGCTGAACGGGGATCTCAAACTGTTAATTCAGCGTTGTTAAAATTGAGAGATCACTTACGCAGTGGTGAAGATACGATGAGCTCTTTTGAGTTTTTAGGAAGTGGAGTGTTGTTGGCTTTGGTCCAATTTTTTACGGCCGTAGGTGATGGTAATTTACTCCTTCTTATATGTTTTGTTACTTCTGGTCACTTTGTATACTGAATTAGTTGAGATTTAGAACATAATGCCACCGACCAAATTGACCGGCTGAAGTCATTCGCTGATATCTTCATGTCGAATGAATCCGCGGACGCAAAATCGGATAATCACCGTCCTTTTGCCCACTTAATTAAACGGTTACAAGAGTTAACTTCAAGATTAGAACCGTTTACAATTACCGGAGGCAGTGGCTCCTTCATGGACGACGGAAGAGTTGGAAGCACTAGTATGCTGGCGAGACAGGTCAAAATTAAGTTGGTTTCTGGTACCTACAATTATATTACCTCCTTTCGTCGCGATCAAGCATCTTGACCATTTTTCCCTGCTAGATGACCCCGATGTACCTAGAACATGCAACAACATTCTCGTTTCTGTTCACGCTATTGCAACTTTCAGTGCCCTTGACGATTTTCTTCGTCCTCGAATTGGAAGTCGTCAAGCTCGGGGACCGCAGTCTCCTTCAACTGGGTCATCTGCAAATCAGCAAAGGGCGGAATCGAGGCTGAAAGACAAGTTACGGTCTTTTGCGTCTCGCGTGAGTGAAGTACTGGGTGGGACAAGTGATGGTGAGATCGACAGTGACGAAGATAGTGAAACCGATGTATGTATTGTGTTGTGATTATTTAAGTCTTCTTTTTTTTGAGCTGACATGGCTTTCTACGGTTGTTAGTTGTTGGATAGCATTTTTGGTGCACGACGGTCTTTGTCTAGTAATGCAAGTGACACAGATACACCGCGACGAGATAGCGTTGTCGATTTGAAAACGGACGATGCCAGAACCCCTATTGAATCTTCATCCAGCGATACTGTCCCAGCTGCTGCAGCATCTACCCCGTCTAAGGAAGAAGAAAAAGAGAAACCGGTGACATCGCCCTCGCCTGATGATAAAGAGAAACCGGTGACATCGCCCTCGCCTGATGATAAAGAGAAACCGAAAGAACCTGAGGCAACCTCTACTCCTGGACCCTCGACATCGAGTTCATCTGTCCCGCCAACCAGCGGCAGTAGGAAACGATCCAAAGGATCCAGTTCGGGGCTTCCCCATCCATCGTTGTCATCCACCATGGCGCCGTCTTCGAGTCAAGATTGGCATCTTGAGTTTTCAATTGGTGATATACCAGTTGAATCGGACAAAACAATCTACGCCGCAGTTCATATGTTTGAAGAAAGTACGTATTTAAGAGTATAATATCTTTTAAGTTTGATTTTAATGTAATCTTATGTTCCACTCCAGATCTCCCCACGAAATCAAGAAGTGTCTGGTCTAATGTATATACTGTGAAGTACAAGCGAGTACCTGGACCAAAACCCAAAAAGACGACGTCATTATCTTCATCTTCGCTTTGTGATTCAGCTGACTCCAACCGTAATCTATTCACTAAAGAATTACCGATGTCATTGGCTAAAGACGAAGTGTTTGCTAATGTCTTGGTAATTCTTCGATCTCTCTACAATCTCAATTCGCAGGGCACAGATTTATTTCAGGTTTGTATCATCGGAATTTTTCTTTGCGCCTATTGGTAGATTAATTATACTAAATGTTACTTTTATTTAGTCTGATAAATGTGCAATCTCTGTTTTACCGCCGGCATATTTCATTAATCCTAAACTCACAGCCAAGCTGAATAGACAACTGGAGGAACCGCTTTTGGTTGCTTCATCGTGCTTGCCAGATTGGGCATTGTCGTTGCCGAAAGAACTCCCTTTCTTGTTTCCCTTTGAAACAAGACAGTTGTTCTTACAAAGTACATCTTTCGGTTATTCACGGTCTATTAATGTAAGTTTTGTGTTCTTTTCGCCTTGGTGTTATAACAAGTATTAATACGCCTTTCAATTATTCAGCGTTGGAACAGTCGAACTGGGTCCGACAGAAGAGACGAGCAGCCCCCTCTTGGCCGAGTGCAACGTCAGAAAGTTAGAATTCAGAGACAAAAGATGCTCGAAGCAGCCAAAAAGGTCATGAATATGTTTGGTCCGGAAAGGTCAATGCTAGAGATTGAATATTTTGAAGAAGTAGGCACTGGATTAGGTCCTACACTAGAGTTTTATTCCTCTGTATCAAAAGAATTTAGGAAGAAGGGCTTGAATATGTGGAGAGATGAGCAACCATCGGAAGGAGAGTACGTCATTTCCGCGTTGGGATTGTTTCCATCGCCGATGACGACAGACTTTGCGGATACGAAAGACGGAAAGTAAGTATATCTGAACCATTGCTAAGCTCAGATTTTCTGATGCGTTACTCACAATTATGTCTTACCTTTCTACAGGAACAGATTAGAGCTTTGGAAAACGCTCGGTACTTTTTGCGCGAAGGCAATGCTTGATTCTCGATTGATTGATCTTCCATTCAGTATATTCTTTTTCAAACGATTATTCTCCCCTAGCTCGTCATTTGGGTTGTACGCACTAAAGGTAGTGAATTGTTTTACTCGCATTTAGTAACGTTAATGGTACTTATACATTTACTTTTTAATGTAGGACATTGACCCACAATTGCACAAATCACTCGTCAGTCTTCAGGAATATGTTGTGCTTAAGAAAAAAGTATATGCTGATGACACGCTCAGTAACGCAGATAAAGAATCAAAGGTTAAAGAAATCAGAATCAAGGATGTTGCTGTTGATGATTTGTGTCTTGACTTTACTTTACCGGGATACAACGAGGTAGAGTTGAAGGTATGTTAATTCAAATTATCTAACACTCTTTCTTCTTCGAAATAAAAGAATAACTAACACGTGGATTTAGCCAAAGGGATCCGAAATCTCTGTGACAATATTTAACATTGAAGAGTACATACAAGGCGTTATCAATACGACAGTGGGTACTGGTGTCCAGAAACAATTTAAATCGTTCAAAGAAGGTTTTAATCTGGTGTTTCCGGTTGACGATTTGAAATTGTTCACAGAAGAAGAGTTATCGATGATGTTTGGTAGCGGTGAAGAAGATTGGAGTTATGATGGTTTGTATTCAAACTCTGTCATATTTAACTTGATATTTTGGTAACTTAACGTCCTTCGTTTTCCAATGTTAGCCCTCGCTGAAGCAGTCAAAGCAGATCATGGTTACACGATGAACAGCAAAACCATTAAAAATCTGCTTACAGTTCTATCAGAATTAGGCAGTGCTGAAAAACGAGAATTCTCGCAATGGTTGACGGGTTCACCTAAACTACCGATTGGAGGTAAAGTATTCCATTATGCACTTTTCAAGTTGTTTCACCACGTCTTTATTCTTACACCCTTTCCGTGGTTTCTAGGTTTCAAAAACTTAAATCCCGCGTTCACGATCGTTCGAAAATCCGTTGAATCACCATTAACAGCCGACGATTATTTACCCTCCGTTATGACCTGTGTGAATTATCTAAAACTACCGGATTACTCTTCATTGGAAGTCATGAAAAAGAAATTGTTGACGGCAATCAAAGAAGGCCAAGGAAGTTTCCTTTTGTCGTAATCTGGCTTTCGTTGTAATTTGGCCGTTTTGTTTACACGTCAGATTCGAAAATATAGAAGTATGGCTTGTTTTTGTTGTGTCAAGTATAATATGTAGGATTAAAATTGTATTCGGAGAGTGTGAAGATTTCCGCCTGTCTGAAATCTGAAAAGCGGCAATAGTATTGTATATCCCTTGATTCTTCGAAATCGCAATTATTACTACCATGTGTTGAAATAAAATTTGCTTGCTAAGCTTAAACTTGATTTCAAACATATATCTGTGAACACATGACGGCCCACCAACGGTGAAAGTTATAAATCAGTTTATTATATCATCATCTACGCCGCTTCATCCAGGGATACAGAGTATATGTTCACATTCAAATATAAAAGCATCACATCGACAATTACAAATTTCAGATCACATTTTCAAGATGTTAGGTGTTCAAACATATATCTTTTATATACATACAAAAAAGCAAAACCGACTGACACCGTTCAAAGCAAAAAAGGCAGCGTGCAAGAAAGTTGATTTACTTCTAAAATGTTCACGCTTCTTCCGCTAACGATTCTATGCTCACGCTTGCTTTAGGATTTACAACGACACGTCTGGTTGGGGGAGGTGAATACAGAGGGTGAGGAGAACCTACTGATTTGACTTGTTCGAGAAGTTCGTCGACGCTATCAGAACTGATCAATGTTGAGGATACAGTGTTCAATTCAGCAGCAGTCGGCAAGTCGGCCGAATGTGATTTCAATGAATCAGGAAAAATATGGGCAGAGGTTGAAGACCAATGCGGCTGGGATTCGATAACGGAGGGCAAATCATCTTTGGGTAATGTCATGAAAGTTTCATCGGTGACGGCATCATCCATAACATTGGAGGGGGCTATATCCGATTCATTTGCCACCAAGGTCATTTCACTTTCGTGAATGCTTAAGCCTCTCATCAACTCCTTGGTTAAGTCTTGCAACTCGGCGTCTGACAAATCCATGTGCCTATGTCTATTTTGCTTTTGAGGTTTAGCCATATTTCGACGCTGATAGAATAATAAATAAGCCTGTTTGGAAACGACACTTTCGGGATTATCAATTCGTTCGACTTTCCAGTCGTCATATTCAAACCAAATATCGTCCAAATTGACATTCGAGTCGGTAGAGTTGGGGGTATCTTTGCCGCTCGCTGAAAATAGTTGGCTATATTTACATGCGGCAGTGTAGTGACCACCGTAAATCGAGCCCCAATGGTTCTGATTGGTAGGACAGAGGGAAAAGGTATCATCCATTAGCATCTGTATGTGAGCTGAAGGGATTGACAGAAATAAAGTACAAACCGCGACGGCATATAAATCGTATATACAATCCTCGTTTTTGCCTTCGAAATTTTCGACATATTCTGACATATCCAAATCTCTGTGAAGAAAGGTCGAAGTTTAATAGCTGAACACAAATTCAATGTGTCGGAAATAAGATTACGAACTTTAGAGGAAAGCTTATGGATGTCTCTAACTTCTGTCTGATCGGGTAGCCGTACATGCCGTTCATCACTGCGAAGCGTTTTAGGTTTATCACCAGTATATTAGGCAATCGTGTGATTGATAGTTGCTTCTTCGCGTTTTGCGGTGACTTGCAACGAGGGCAATACCTGTAGAGAATCAGCATAATGTTAGCTGTGAGGCACTAGAGGATACCAGAACATGTGAAGTCCTACCAAGCTTCATCTCCTTCTAAGACTTCTTCCTTTGCGAAAAGTTGCAGACAATGATTCAAATTTAAGCCGTCTGCTGGAATAATTGGCTGTCGAGATAGGACGGACGGATTTCCATCAATCACCTAACAACGTTTAATTGCAGAGTTAAATACGATTAGAACCCGCTTCAAACCAACTCAATTCTGTAGACAAAAGTGGGCTCACCTTCTCACGCAGTGGAATCATTTTTGATGCAACTTCTGGCTTCCAAATAACGAAAAACTCTTGACCATCTAGTAACGCTACTTTTTCATCCCAATTTATTTGCCTCGGCCTCGGTTCTGTTTCGGGAGGATCATATTCGGTAAGTGGGAGGTAATCATGGCGTACGTCGTTCTCTGGATAAATAAAGAAGGCAGGTTCTTGCGAGGCAGTATCGTCGATCTCCTCAAAGGAAATTATCGCTCTGGTATTAACAGTTCCATTTAGTACATTACTCTCCACACATGAATAAGATAAGAGGTCTTACTTCAGGCGTCGATATACATGTCGATAGAGATGCGAGAATTTTTCTACACGGCCAGGCTGGATGCTGAGGACCATTGGAATGAGTTGACCGCACCAATCACCATTACCTCTGTGGAAGTAATGCGATACCACGATTTTGACGTACTGTGGAAGGATTTGGTATCTACCAAAGATGGGAAGAATTAATCGCAGGGTTTCATTCTGCTTAACAAAAAGGAGACTTACGCTAGAATTGAGTTGCCGCGTGTTGTACGTGAAATGATATCTGCATCATCAATAACAGACAGACTTAAATCATCTGCACAAGTTACAATTAATTCTTCAGCAGATAACTTTGGTTCAGAGTAATCCAGTATCAATTGCTTCAAATAGGCACCCGTAGCATTTTGAGGTACCTGTGCTTCATACTGTTGAAATGGACAGCACAATTATTGATTACTGGGGATGAAATAAGATAGACAAAGCAGTATCAAGAGTCCTTACCCTGATCATAGATCCATTTACATAGATCATGATGAACTGATACACTTCCGGTTCCTCTGGTAATGGAACACTCAGTACCCGGAAAGGATCAAATGTCTTAGAGACTTTGTCGCATTGAAGACAACGTAATGTTGACTTGTACTGTCCTTGAAAATGATCAATGATGATGGAATCTTCTCTAGACTTGAAGTAGTCCCATTGATTTCTCGAATGAACCTGTTATTGGAGAGGGTACGAACCCATCAGTTTACATGAACTTAGCAGTGCAAGATTGAAACGAAAATTTTACTTCGTCAGGAATAGAGTCATCATAATCTCCAATCTCCTTGTACGGGCGTTTTAAGATTCGATTCAAATCCTCGTGCAACTTATCCAAGCAGAATTCAAGGAAGTCTAACACATCCTGTTGATCGTTTCCATCAAAAGTGCACGACAGTTTATCAACCGTAGTCTGAAAATCGTGTTAGCAAGAATGCTCACAATTCAGCGCGACCTATACACCTAATATTTATAGAAATGAACGGGAAAGGTCACCTTGAAGTCACTTGGCGTATAATACGGTGATTCCCCGTAAATCTGATTAATGACCTCTGCGAAAGCTGAGATAAAGACCCCTTTGCTACCCAAGGGATTGTCTCGATTGATATCACTTAGATAACCGAGACTTAGAATATATTCGATCAGAGGTACTGTCTTAGATAAGCATTGTAAAATGGTGTTCTGGTAGCATGTGTTACCTAAGGGTCCAAGGAATTTGAATATACAATCACGAGCACAACTTTGAAGCACATCAACGTACCCATATTTTGTAGTCCCGTGAGACCAGGAACGGTAACGTATGGCTGAATCAACCCAAACAACAAAAAGCAAAAACATAAATAAAAAGGTAAATATCCTATCATTCCTGATGTAACAAGCGTGTAATCGTACATTGTAACTCAAGGAAGAAGTTCTACCGCTTTCAGAGAGTGACGAACTCGAGCCAGAGCCAGAGCCGGACGTTACACCTGATTCTTGCTGAGATGATGAGAGACGATTTGAAAGTTGTTGCATGTCGTACAAATTTAGAGTGGAATTGGGAGGAGTGGACTCGGCGGTAGTCGGGGTGTTGGAGCGGAGTTCATTGCTTGGATTCTGCGAGGAATCTTTTATGCTACATGATTCAGAACCGCCTTCGACGGACGATGAATTATCGCTCTCAGACTGAACTAAGGATGCCCGAGGATTTTCGTGCTCTAACTCGCCTAATGCGTCAAAGGCTGAAATTGGTTGGGATGGATAAATGCCCGGAATAGGTGATGTTGCGCTCAAATCCGTACTCGGAATTACATCGAGAGATGAGATAGAGGAATCTGCATCTGCTATTATATTATCTATTTCGGTAGTTGGTTTTGCTAAGATTCTTTGAAGTTCTTGTTCGTCGTCGGACCCTGAATTCGGAGGCAAAGGCGGAGTGCTGTCATCCTGAGGGACCAAATTCATTCTATAATGCTGAACGGCTTCGTTCCATTCTAATCCGGAAGAGTCAACATAATGTGGACTTAATTTGATATTATGATCTAAATCTGATTGAAGTGTAGTTTCGTGCGTTTCACCGACTTCGACAGTATCTGTCACGTCTAAGTTTACTTGAGGAGTATACTCTATTTCTTCTGAGATCACATCGAGAGATGCCTTTGATTCCTTCCGGGATATTGAGTTGGAATTATTAGAAGAGTTCATGTCGTTCATTGACTTGCCAATGGACTGAAGAGGAAGCGAATCGTTGGAGTCAAATGCGGAGAGGGATGTCGTTCTTTAGAAGCCAAGATCAAAAAGATCAGAGTTAGTACATGCATTCCAATACCAAAGATAGATCTGATGGTGTGCTGGTATTACTTTGCCTGAACTTTCGCTCCGGCCGACTTCTCGGCTAGGATAGCAGAGGCCAGTTCGAGCTGTGAGGAATAGTCCATGGTCTATGAAATTCTAAATGCGATGGGAAGATCGATGCAAGGGACAGAAGAGGGAAACGGAAGGTAAGGGGTGTGACTATATACGGGAGTAGCAAGAGAATTTCCCAGATATTGCAAGTCCAAAGTTTGCGGCTCAATCTCAATTGATGTGGACTCTCGGGAAGAAGGAACGATGGAATTTGGTCAATCCGTTCTCACGTCCGACAAAGTTCACACACCGCACATTTCATATAGAAGATGACTTTCGCACCAGGACGACAGAAGATATACTATGTCCGTATCATTGGGTATATTAGTTCATTGCTATACAATTTGGACTATTCAACGGCTGTTGCCTCGAGTCCATTCTGCTGGTCTACTTCCATCTTCAACTTCCCGTTGCTTTGGCCGAGTGCTTTCCCAAGGAACCCACCATCGCGCATCCATGAATTCTGAATCTCCGACTTCACTGCCTCAAATATCCCCAGCTTCAGATTCCCTTCTTCTATCTGCTTTTGAATAACCTTTCGAGTTGTTTTTTTGATGCAATATATTCTCAAAGGTGCGCTTGCCTTCACATATGTGTTGTAGAGCCATTGCACTTGCGCCTGTCGATCCAAACTGTGAAAATCATCAATGAAGCTTAAATATCCGACCGACGGATTGGAAATTGGCGTCTCCGTTGAGGGTGCATCTGCTCTAGTAAGGATGTCATTTGAATGGGGATGTGACTTTTGCATATCAACCGTCGAGTAAGTTGAACCACCTTGTACGGACGCGGGCCGTACAAAAGAGGAAGAAGAGAACGACAAATCTTCTCTTTTCGAGAGGTCCAGAATATATTTCTTCTTCTTCAAACCTACCGCCGACGTCATATTGGTACCATCCGAATTTTCCTGTAAATGCTCAATGGAAATTCTCGCCTGTCTTCCCGTTCGATATCCTATATGGGGCTGTAAAACCGCATGATAATGCTGCCAAAACATAAATTCAGTAATAGATAAGTTCCTGGCCATCAAAGAGATGAAGGCGATTCGAGAGTTCTTAGTCCATATCACATCATAGAGTTCTTCTGTGGTTACGGGTCGTCGAGGATTTTGCTTACGCCGAATGAGATCTCGAACCAAGGGTATTGTCACATAAACGTGGTGGATTGACTGTAGAGCAGTCATAATCACAAAATCCCTAACCATATGATAAGGATCCGAATTTTCTTGCACCGAAACAATTACAGAAACCACAGCGAAAATGCATAAAATAACACAAGTAGCAACATGACTGATGCCTTGATAATCCCAACCATTCGCGCGCACAAATGTCGAAAGTATGAAGGACGCGAAAGTGAACACAACCACAACTACCCACAATGAGACACCTTCACGAATGGCATTATCGGAATTGCAAACCACACATATTGAAGATACTGTAATAACCAAGAATATAGTCATCATTAGTACAACAAAGCCAATGATGTATCTCTCATCAAGGAGGCAAATTCGTGGAGCATATTGATTTAATAATGTCGTGGACTCTTTCCCATTCGAAGCGCTCGTATTTGATTCTACTGTATCTTCTGTTTGCATCTCGACGTCTGGCGTCCTATCCACTTGAGTCCTGTCTATTTTCGGTTTCCAAAATTCCCGGAATTTTTTAAAAAGCGCGGGAAAAGAAGGAATCGAACTTTGAATTCTCAAGACACCTTTCAGCATCCAATGAAACTTAACTTTTTTGTTTGGTTCGGTGAACCGACTTTTCAAAATATATTGATTTAACCAGAAAGAATGCGAATACACGAACGCATCAAGCCATACAATGAACAAATAAAGCGGTAGAAAGAAATTATCGATAATATTGTAAAGAGAGCAGCGAAGAACAGGAGAATCGCGATGATACGTAAGAAGCGGAATGGTGCAGAAAACGAAGGCGATTATAATGCCGATGCAAAGCGATAACCTGCTGAGGATTTCATGGGGATGTTTGGCGACCTGGTATCCACGTAAAAGCGAGGCCACAGACGTGGAGGTTAAAATGACGACTGTTATTAAGCCGTAGATATCGACGGCACTAAATAATCTGGAACCAAAGTGGTGCATAGCACAAAAAAATGAGATAAATAGATGTTGGTGCCGAATGTAAGAACTGGCACTTAGAAAATATCAGGTTATTGAATCATGGAAATAATAGCGGAGAGGGCACGGGGTAATCCCTGGCTGTAGGGGTCATACTTCTTTTTGAACTAAGATTATTAATACTAGAGTTGTCTTGATCAATATTTACAACAACTTATGTACATTTATCTCTATTCACAATGAAGAATACATGGTCTATTAAAGATCGGCAAGAAAATCGCTCAACTTCAACCCGTCAGTTCTTCCTGATGACTCTTTCTGAGCTTTAAGTAAGCCCTGGAGGGTACTTTTCTTCTTTTGTTTCTTTCTCGCAGCCTTGGAAGCATCAGCTGTTACAGAACTCTGTCTACTAGACGGAGAAGACAAAATCGAATCGGATTTTGCATTTTTCTCTGGTTGCAACGGATGAGAGGTAACGGTTTTGGAAACCGCTTGTGACGAACTTTTCGCTGGCAGTTGACTCGTAAAAGCGGCGGATTGCTTCGAGGAGGGTATTGCTTTCAAATGAGTATTATTCTTCGAAGACGCACTAATTTTTGATTGCTTCTCTTTGAATCCTGGATACCGGCTAATCGTCCGACAACGAAGGCATGATACTGACATATAGCTTTGCTGTTTTTCTTCCAATTTCTTTACTTGATTTATTGCCTTCGACGAAGAATGATCTGAATGCAGGACTATAACTCGACTTTTAGTCAAATTACGCAATGGCAATGGGCTTTTGTGATCAGTATCCCTCCTGACTGCACGGACATCGTTACTTGGACCTAAATTATCGCTCTTCCGTTTTGTTTTGATTAATTTTCGCTGTTTCTTGGTGGACTTATCTTTATGAATCCTAGTTTTACTAGTAACAGCGGGTAAGAATATGGTACCGCATCGTTGACAGAACGTACGTTTGGCGGTCGCCGAAATCTCGACCTCCCGATCCAGAGAATACTTCTGAAAGGACTGTAACAAATATGAGGAGAGTTGGGGAATAGTACAAGCGTATTCGTGGGACGCTTTCCACAGAAAGTCTAACCTTGCAGACGAGATGGTGTCCATATCTACTGTCGAATAGTTGCATACAAATTCCGCTAGGAACACCAATTGAAATCTTGTTTGTTCGTCACATGTGCAGTGTTACCGAGTAACTACGCGCCCTGGTGAATTCTAATATGGATTAAGTTGGAGAGTCCACATATAAACTGCATTCTGTCCACTCCAGTAAAAGATCCGGACAGCGAATTTACGCAAGTACTCGATGGATGAAGCCATGGAAATGAAACATAATCCATATGAACAGGATTATAAAGCTGATTTAATGAACATGAATACAAAAGGGAAAACTTATTTCTGGGAGAATAATGTTATGACAAATATATCGAATAAAATTTAGTTCTTGAAGCCCAATCGATATTTTATAATTTCGCGCCCAAGAATTTTGCAACCTTCAAACTTTGTCTAATACCCAAGTCCAACATAATTTCTTCAGATCCACCTGGGATAGCATACGCCCTCACTTCTCTGTACAATCTCTCGACTTTCTCACCTTGACCGCCCCTGGTATAGGCTAAACCACCGAAAATCTGCGCGGCTTCTCTGGCGCAAAATTCGAATGTCACTGTACTTTGAGCTTTCAATAAAGCAATGGGCCCACCTAATCTAATCATGCCTTCTTCGGGTGACATCTTAGTGGATTGGTCCAGTAATTGTTCCATCCAAGCCTGGGTCGCTTCAATTTGCCGAGCCATATGTGCTAATTTGTTTCGAATTACGTCGTGTTGGATGAGTTTTTTACCGAATGTCTTACGTTTGTTGGCCCATTTCATTGCCTCTTCGAAGCAAACTCGTGAGAAGCGGACACACTGCATCACGATGCCCATTCTTTCGTGGTTGAAATTGTACATAATGTACTATGAATGATTTGAAGGAAGGAGCATAAATTAGCGTCTATCTCAATAATGGTGCGACCTAATCAAAACGAGATAAGGGGCAAAAAATAGACCTACCTTGAACCCCTTATTCTCTTCTCCGATCAAGTTCTCAACCGGGACTTTAACATCTTCAAAGGTAATGTATGCAGTACCAGAGGCCCATACACCAGAGCAATCAAGCCGACGGGTAGTCACACCAGGCATGCTTCTTTCAATTAATAACATCGAGACACCGCCCATTCCTTCCCCACCAGTACGGACTGCGACAGTGAAGTACTATATCACCGTGATTGAGAATCGTCAGCATCGCATCTTGAAACAACTTATCTAGAAAAGAAGACATACATCAGCGAAAGCACCGTTTGTGATCCATTTCTTTTCACCGTTGACAATATAGTGTTTGCCATCTGGAGTCTTTTTTGCTTCAGTGCGAAGATTCGCGACATCACTACCACCGGAGGGTTCAGTGATACATAAACAGATATTCTTTCTTCCGCTAAGACAATCTTTCACGACTTTATCTTTGATAAAGTCAGAACCGAAAGTGACGACGGGAGGTAAACCGATGCCAAGACCTTAGTATACGAGTGACGCAGAACCAAAAGTAACAATGAGGTCAGTGACGGAAGAGTGCTGAGTTGAGGTTGTTGTGATACGGAAATGTCGAGATTCAACATTCCAAATATACTGTGATTCGTGTGTTCTGCATGCACAAAGACCAAATCAAAGTGATAAACATACCTCCGGCAAGTCCCCAAAAGACACCTCCACTTCCGCATCTGCTCATTTCATCGACAACAACATACTTATGAAAGATGTCCCATTCATCGGCAGGTATACCCGCTGGCAACGGATACTCCACATATTTGGGATCGACATCATCAGTTGAACCAAGAACATGCAATAAACCAGCTTTGCCACATTTTATATACAAATCCCTGGGTAATTGCTTGGCTTCGTCCCATTCGTGAGTGAAGGGTTGAATATGTTTGTCGACGAAAGCACGCATAAAAGCCCGAAGTTTGCGATGAGAAGCCTTGTAATAAGGCGAATGGAAATCTTGATACCAAGAGGGATCAGCGTAAGGAATAAGGTCACCGAAGGGAGCATCTTCATCAGAATATTCAGTTGCCGGAGCAACGTCTTCGGCGGTCGCAGACCCCGCAAGCGTGCCGATGCAATATTTCTTGCCCATGGTCTCAAGGAGTTGAGGGTTGTGAAATTGGTTCCAGAATTCTGTGGCATCTTTACCAGCATGCTTGAGGATAATCTTTCGACCACCAGGATGGATGTCGATGAATTCGGTGAGATTGTAAACTTTGCCCCTTAGAGCAACCCAGCAGTCTTTTTCGTTATTGTGCTTGGAAATTTCAGCCAAAGAGAAGGTTTTGAGGGACATTATGAGGTGTGAATGTGCGAGATGAGAGCGGAGGGAAAAGTGTGTTGATGTGAAGTTTGTGGATGAGATGGGATGTGGAATACTGCTAGCCACACCTGATTTCCAAGCCTCGCTCTGTTGATTGTCCGCATCGGGCTGACTTGGAACGGATTTCAAATTCACTTTGACCCCACATGAAATTTCAATCAACGTGTCACCGATGCAATTTCAGCCTATTACCACTAGAAATACAGTATTTATTATCATTTCGGATGGACAACATTTGCAGCAGCACCAACTACACCCAAAATTATTCTTAGGTTCCTACAATTTAGATCCACTAATGTCCACTTGCGGCCTAGTTTCCTCCTGAGGTAGTCATCTCATAGTTACCAATTCCTACAAATTATCAGAAGAGAATATAAGTTAATGAAAGATCCAAACGATAATGGAACTAGAAATTTAGGAAGTTCAAGCATACCTCGGCGGCAGTAGGATGAATAGCAACGCAACTATCAAAATCGGCCTTTGTCGCTCCCATTTTGATCGCTACTCCGAACCCCTGTAATATTGTCATCATTAATAACCTCAATCAAGGCGTTGCAAGCTGAGTACAGAAAGCACTGACCTGTAGAATCTCATCACTGTCTTTTCCAATAATATGCATGCCTACAACCTTTTCCTCCTTCCCAGCACAAACTAATTTATATGTCGTTCCTGGTTTTTGTCGAACAACGCCATCGACACCGGGCAATGCATAATACATGTTGGTAAATTTACTTTGGTAGACTTTAATATTCTCGGCACCATATTTTTCAATGGCAGCCGCTTCAGTGAAACCTATTGTTCCGATCGTTGGGTGAGAGAATACGACTGTAGGAATGAATTCATAAGAAAGTTTAGAATCTGGCTTGTTTCCGAAGAGACGATCCGAAAGTTTTCGACCAGCGGCTGTCGAGTTCGAAATCAGACGTTGTTTGATGTTGAGCCAGTCAGTAAAAATGTTGGGTATCGTCAGCTAGGTTAATGAGTAGTAAGTACAAACCAATTGCGACCGGAGTTAATTCCGCAATACCACAAATATCGCCCAATGCATAAACATTGGGATGTGAAGTATTTTGCCATTCATCGACGACAATATATTTATCGTCTCCTCTAGTTTGTATTTGAGTAAGGTTTAAATTCAATCCATCCACATGAGGAACGCGCCCAACACTATGAAGAATAGAAATTAGATTAGCCATTTGTCATAGAGTTCTAATAATTTCAAAAAAGCTTTTCACATACGCAAACAAGATTTCATCCACGTTCTCCAAAACGTCAATTTTTCCATCTTTTCCTTTCACTTCAACTTCCAATCCCTTGCCTTTCTTGAACTTTTCACTCTCCATCAATTCCTTCCCGTTGATTTGAACATTAGATACATGAGCATCAAATTTAAACTTCACCCCAGACTGCGTCATTTCATGCAGCAATGTTGATCTAAGCATCGAGTCGAAAGTACGCAAGATTGTGTTTGAGCGAGACACAATTGTCACATCGGATCCAAGTGAATGCAACATTCCACCGATTTCAATGCCAATGTACCTATCGTTCCATTAGAGAATCGGAGAGTGATAATGGTCAGAATAAACTCACAAATAATCCCGAAGGTCCCAGACAGACAGAGAAAGAGATAATCAAGGAAGTAAGCAAGTGAAACTTACCCAGTACCCACAACAACCACTTTTTTTGGAACGTACTCCAACTTGAAAAATCCATCACTATCGATTCCATGTTCCACGGCCCCTTTAATGTCGTGCGGAATTCTCGGTCTTCCTCCAGTAGCTAATAAAATTTTCCTCCCTACCACTTCTTGTACCACCTTTCCTTCCGTATTCAATATTTCAACCGGAATTCCATCGTTCGATCCAGCGCTCCCTTTTGATGAAGCAAGAGATTGAGAGAATCTACCAAATCCAGTGATATATTCTACTCCGTCTTTCGATAAATTATTTTCATAAATTTTGTTTAGCCTAGCCACATAAGCGTCTCTCATAGATTTAAAAGCCGAGTAAGAAAACGAGTAAGGCGATTGTTTTGAAGATGAAAAGTCAAGTCCAAATCGTGGAGCGTCATGGTGAATTGTATCAACGATGTGGGATAAATTGTATGTTACTTTTTTCGGTACACAACCTACATTCACACATGTACCTCCCTAATGAGAGCATAACAGCAAATATCCAACGTAAAAAACAATAGAAGGTTTGGTTATAAAATCATTAAGAACAAGTGTGGCTTCAGAATCACTCCATCATAGACGAGGGGCCTCAAGTACTCGAATCACTCAACAACCAGCTAGCACAAGCATCAAAAACCCCACAATACTCCCTTGCTAACGAGTAGGAACAGAACTGTGTACGTACCAATCTTCCGTACTCCACGATTCCGACTTTGGCGCCATACTGAGCGGCTCTTCTGGCGCTAGCAAGTCCACCTGAGCCTCCACCAATAACTAAGTAATCAAAAACTTTTCGCGGAACAGACATATTTTTGAGAGGAAATGGAAGGGAATGTTATTCGGTATATTTCTACTGGTCTGTTAACTGAGTGATCTTGAAACAGATAGAGTAATCAGGATCAAAGATGGCGCGGTGATTTCAAGTTTACGAAATTATTGTGGAACACAAGGACACGGCGCGGATTTGAATTCTAGAAAATCCAAGACAATGATGAATGAACAGTGTGATGGTTTGGTTATGATGGCCCAAGAATAATAAATAAATTTAAATTCTGTAGTGCTACAGTGTCACTGCAACTTCAGCTTTATTTAAGTGGATTTCCCATTAGTCAGTAGGTATTACAAGGTATGGTTACGTAAGCCGACTTCAAGGATGAGTCAACTTGCCCATGAGTGAATTTCTCGTCTTTCGCTATCTGACGGTGATCGGTCTTGGGATAATCATTAATGAGTTATAATTTGGATCACACTACTGTTTTCTGCCTTACTAATTGGCCCACTACCCGAGGTCTGGGGAGGAAATCCAAGACGCGCTTCACATCCCTCAACATTTTATTCACACAAATCAACACAATAATAAGTGAATACAATTGCTTATATACTCCTCTATATAAACACTGTACTGGTCAGTCTAACCTAACAAGATACAACTCGTCCAAGTTTCCCAAATTAGTCCATCATGTGTCAGGTTTAAGTCAAAGTGTAACTAGGCCCTCCGCTACCCTCTGGGACGGTCCAATCAATATTCTGGCTAGGATCTTTGATATCACATGTTTTACAATGAACACAGTTTTGTGCGTTAATTTGAAATTTCTTCGTTGTTGTCTTTCCGTTGGATAATGTATATGGCTGATCGACCTCGACATATTCGTATACACCAGCTATAAGCGAAAGAATATAGGAAGAGACAAATTAGGCGGACTCGGTGGCATAACGAAATAATGCGAAACTCAAACGAAACGTACCGGGACAGAATCTCTGTTCAGGGCCATCCCAAACATCTAAATTGACTCGAACTTGCATCTCGGGATCTCTAGGTTTCAAATGAGCTGGTTGATCGTGATTATGATTGGTTCCGCTTCTGGCTAAATTATCCAACAATTCAAAACTAATTACTCCATCAGGTTTAGGGTACTCGATCTGGGGACATTTTTCCTTAGGTAGCAATGATTCGTAATCTTTCACTGGATGATCAAAAGTCCATGGTCCTTTGCCTTTAAGTATCATGGTTTCCAATCCGGAGTAAGCGACGCCGCCCCATAAACCGAGTTTGGTGTGGAATGACGGACGGCAATTTCGAACTTCCTTGAGTTCTTCAGCAACCCAAGAGTTATGAAGTGCTGATTCGTATGGGGTGATATCAAGTGGTTTAGGCGTTCCACCTTCAGGGATTTCTTGCGGGTTGGCTTCAATCGCAGCGAATGCGGATTCAGCAGCTAAAATACCAGACTTCATGGCGGTGTGCGTTCCTTTAATTTTAGGAACATTAAGGAAACCAGCAGTACAACCGATGAGAGCGCCGCCAGGGAACACGAGCTGAGGAATCGACTATTTACGTCGGTCAAAATTTGCATCCAGACTATTAATAAGCTGACAACCCACTCACCTGGTATCCACCCTCATTTAGAGCGCGAGCGCCGTATTGTAAACATTTTCCACCTTCGAGATATCTCTTAATCTCAGGGTGATGTTTGAATCGCTGTTAAAATCAGATGTCCAAGTTTAATACCTGCCCTCTCTCAGACCAAGAACGGCTAATAAATATACGTACCTGAAATTCCATATACGGCCTCATATACGTATTCCAGTAATCCAAGGCGACGACATAACCAACACTGACTAATTTCTTTCCATTTTCAGGCTGGTCCGTCCAGTGATACATGAAGCTTCCACCATAAGTTTTGTAATCCATCGGCCAACCAATAGAGTGATGAACTAATCCCATATCGTGCTTATCCTCTGGTACTTCCCACACTTCTTTCAATCCAATCGCATAGGTTTGATGGGACTTTCCTTTTCGCAAGTCAAACTTTCTGATGAGCGTCTTCGTCAATGAACCGTGACAACCTTCGGCGAATAGTGTCACTGGGGCTTTAATTGCCATGCCGCGTTCGAAGTTGTCGGTGGGCTTTCCATCTTTCCCTATTCCAACATCATTTGTAGCTACTCCCACTACAGCGCCAGATTCATTGTAAAGCACTTCGGCCCCGGCGATTCCAGGGTAGATTTCGACACCCAATTCTTCAGCTTGTTCACCAAGCCATCGAACGAATTGGGAAAGAGAAATAATGTAGTTTCCTTTGTTGTTCATCTGAGGTGGATGAGGAAGGGGAATAGCTGAATTTTTGGTCAGATAGTACATTGCGTCTTTGAGTGCTGGTGTATGAAGTGGCGCCTGTTACGTAACCATAGACACAAACGGATATCAAAGAGAACAAAGAAAAGCATAACATTAATAATGATATGATAGGTGACTTTGATTTGTATTTCTAATAAGAGAAAAGAAAATTGGCGTCCAGCGCTAAATTGAATAATTTACCCCTTTGTCTTTCCAATCGGGAATCAATTCGTTCAGAGCCCTTGGTTCCAAGACATTACCAGACAACATATGAGCTCCGACTTCAGCTCCTTTTTCAACGACTAAAACTCTCATATCCTTTCCATTTTTATTCGCTAATTGCTTGAGTTTGATAGCGGCAGACAATCCCGCGGGACCACCACCGACAATTAAAACGTCAGCGTTGTCCACGAACCGTTCTTGTTTGAGTATATCATCGGTTGATTCGGTAGCGTATCGTGATGGAGTGGTGTTGCTGATGAATCGAGGGAGGGTGAAAGATGGTAGAGGTTGAGATTGTCTCGAGATGGACTGAAAGGAGGAGGAGACGGTTCTTCGAGCAGAGGATTTAAGTAGGCGATGAAGCAACATAACAGCAGGGTGACTACTGGAGGAATGCAGTGGCAGAAGAAGATGATATGTCGATGAGAGAAGCTGTTTAATGGATAAGATTTAGATGAGGATTACAGAAAGTATATATATATAAGATAGTCGAATGCTGTGTCCGAGAGATGGAATTGAGGACCCTTTTTGCTCCGTGGCAGTGGATGAAATCGGGCGACTGCAATTTATACTCTTCCATCTCCGATCATGTGAAAATTAAATCATTTGAATTGCATCTCATCTTCCATGGCTACTGCCTTCTAAATTTTTACATTCATTTACGAATGAGATGAATTTATCTAGTGTCAAGTATTCTATTGAATTCGCTATTTTAATTCCAATGACACTCTACTTCTATTATTAATTCATCACGTTCCAAACGATCACTCTTTCATGACGCTTCTAAAACTAATACACCAAACGACGGAAAAGAGTCAATAAACACAATGATATGTTTGTCTAAGATTTAATTACTTCGATTCTAGCAGCGCAACTTCTTTCATCTTTAATCGCCCCATCTGCAAGGTGCAAATCTCGAGGGTTAAATCCAACAGTCACATGAGGCCAATACTGATCCCACTTGAAGTCATCTGGCTTTCCACCTCGCTTCACAAATTCTTGCCAAACTTTTTCTCGAATTGTTTTCAAAGCTGGTGCGTCTACAATTAGGTAAACAGTTTCAGCGGCCGGTTCTGACGGCCCAGAAATAAAAGCTAAGCTACGTCCAATACATTTAATAGTGAAAGGAGTAGATTGGATCTTTTTGGTATCAGCGATGTTATTAATTTCTGACATTGAAATAAACTTTTGTAGACGCTTATATTCGGGGGCGTAATCACGGTTATATGAGCTATAGGAAGCCAAGAGGACAGAAGTTGTTAAAGGCAATGTTGCGGACATACGAAACTAAATCAGAAATAGATGAGAAAGCAATACGGTACCTTCATCACGGTTGAGTAAATTTCTTCCAGGTACATGAAGATTACTTTTCTGAACGTCATCGAATAGCTCTTTAACAGGCTTGTAAGGAATATTCATCGACAAGTAAGCTTCATTTCTGATGAAGGGAACTTTTTGCGTTTGAAAAATCTCATCTCTGACATTAAAAACAGCCCTAGATGGAACAGCACCGACCGAAATTCCTGATGGATTGAAAATTGTTGCGGTAAAATGGATAACGAGGATAGCGAGTATTACGAACGACATTCTTCGGGTTTTTTGGCTGCCTGTATTTGAGTCCTTTCTAATGTTTTGCGTTCTAATGTCTGTCAGAGGAGGCGATTCATAATTTTATAACTCTCAACTGCAGACTGCGCTGTCTGTGTGTTCCCAATCCGTTTCCGCACTTATCAGATTTCGGATCCCTTCGTTGGAACGTCTCTCATGGCGCTAAATTGTTAAACAGGCGGAACACAATTTTCCACGTCGAAGTCGGACGATCCGGCCGCACCGCCCTGCTGAGACAATCAGTTGTAGTGTCTGCCAACGGAAAGTGTCGGTAAACCAATGATAAGTATTGCCAAACTACTACAAAAGATTGGATGCGACAATATTGTTCGATCTGACATTAGCATGCATGCGGCTCTAAAGGCTAAGTGATTTGTCCCATCGATAATATTTGTCCTGAATTGTTCCCAGTACAAAAATAATGCATTCGTAATATATTTGGGCCACACTACTACAACGGCGACCACCGGAATACTTGGTATCTGAGCAATTCACGCTTTTGGATCTTAAAATGAGCTTCCTGCGGCAGGATATCACAGGTTAGAAAAGAAAGGTCTCCGCTATTTGTGAAGCATGACGGCATTACACTTTTAATTTAAATGAATCTATTGTATTCACATTCTTGTGTATTCAACTACTTTTGTTTACATCTATCTTTCATTTATCAAGACCACGTCCGAAATGATTTTTTTTCCGTATATACTTCTATGATTCTAAATTTACTACAAAAATATATAATCGATACAACACATACAAACTCATCGACATCTAAGATTTAACAACATCGACTCTGGCCGCACAAATTGCCTCATCTTTTTTGAGCCCCTCTTCGAAATGCAAATCTTTAGGGCTGTATCCGACAGTCAAGTGCGGATAGTACTGGTCCCACTTGAAGTCATCTTGCTTTCCACCTCTCTTTACGTACTCCTGCCAAACTTTTTGTCGAATCGCGGTTAATCCTGGCGCATCGATGATGAGGTAAACCGATTCGGCTGCGGGTCCGGATGGGTCAGAGGCAAAGGATAGGCTCCGTCCAAGACACTTAATAGTGAAAGGGGTAGATTGAATTTTACTGGATTCGGCGATTTTGTTAATTTCCGAAATGGAAATAATAGGTTGTAATCGTCTGTATTCGGACCGAGAAATGACTGTTATATGAGCTATACACATAAGAAAAAAGAAAAATAGATTGTTAGGATTCAACACTCTACTTTTTCAATAATTGTAACATGAATAAAAATTTACCTTCACCGCTGTTCTTCAAATTTCTTCCAGGCACATGAAAATTACTTTTCTGAACTTCATTAAATAATTCTTCGACGGGCTTAAAAGGCACACGTAACGACAAGTAAGGATTGGTGTTAAGAAATCTCACTTTCTGGGTTTGAAAAATTTCGTCTTTAACGGAGAAAACACCACGGGAGGGAACGGCGTTCACTAATAACCCGGATGGATTGAAGACGGTAGCGGTAAATTGAATGGCGAGGAGAGCAAGTATAATTGAAGACATTTGATTTTCTGTATTCTTAATACGAAGAAAGACTATTTGTAGGTCAATTTAAGTTTTTCTGTCGAGCGATGTGGCCCCTTTTATATTCTTTAATCGGTAGAAAGATGGTAGTGTGCTCCTAATCCGTTTCCGCATTATTAGATATCGGATCTGTTCGTTGGCACGGCTCCAAATTGCACTAAATTGCCAAATTGGCGGAACGAAATTTATCCACAAGTCAAATTACGCGAATACAGGGCAACGGAAGAAAAGACAATCAGTTGTAATAACCATAATGTCGCTTCCGCCACGGAAAGCATCGGCAAAATATACATTGCAAATTGTCAAGCTTGTTTGAAATTGAGGATGGGACAATCCGCTCGATGTAATATGTCGCATGCATGGGGCACTAAAACCTATACAAGCGATTTGAGTGATAATTAATTACTGATGGTGGCTCTAAACAGAGCGATTTCCAAACATTCCGGTGCAGTGACAATCATATTCATCCGTCTGTCTCGATTCGTTACTTTCATTTATTTCAAATCAAATCGATATATGTACATTGTTCTCCTAACTGCTGCAAGTGTCATTATGATTGATTAATCAAAAGTACATCAAATTTCTGGGCCCCCACTATTTTTAAATAAAAATTCAGCCTAAATATCGCAATGTAGCATCAGTACCTTATAAACTTACTGCGAAAACAAAACAGCGCTTTAAGACAGTTACCAGATAGTCAATCGGATCTTCGGGTCTGACTTTACAAACTTCAATTAATCCCGTCGTCAATGTCGGCAACACATGCTTCATTAAATAATTTCTCAAAGGCAATGATTGAGTTTCCAATACTTCTTTTTCTTGCTGTCTAACTTCGTTAATTCGAATGTTCTATGGTTGAAAATGAAGGGTCATGTTACAAATTGAAGAATGATGCAAGAGTGAGGAGCGTTTATTACGAACCCATTCCTCCATGACTTTATTTTGTCGTTCCATTTCTTCAGCCTCAAGTCTTTCTTGCGCCTCACGAGCTGCTTCTGCTGTTTTAGCCTATGGCAATCAGATGTAATTTAATAAATCGACGGAATTCCATGGACGAACATATGCGTCTACTTGAAGGAAATAAAATGAATACCTTCTCTAAATCTCTCGTTTTCTTCCTTTTGATAATTTCCTCTTCTGAAAGTCCATAATTATGCGGTTTCCCCACAAACTTCTTAATGCGTTCCAACACCCTCTCATTCAATTGATTGGCATTTAGTCCCTTTGTGTTAATCCCATCATACCCGCCTGTCGTCGAGGTATCGTTACCAGCTCTTAATACGGATTCTATGTCAATAGAGTGAGGGTGAATTTCGAGTTCGTCAAAGAAATTCAGCACGATTGCCTCCTCAGTTGATTTGGCGCGATATTCTTCAAGTCTTTTTAACAATGCTGTAAGGTGTGAGGGATTCCAATTGTTATTGTGTCAAATTATGAAATGAGTGATAAGTATTCATCGAATTACCTTCTTCCGAATTTTTGGTCCCTTCTACTTCTGATTCTGGAAGTTTCATAATTCGATCCTTGATGAAGTCGTCAGACGCCTCAAGAGATATGATAAATTCGGGAATATAGGATTCTGTATTCTGAACGCCACTATCGCCCTCAGCTGTTTGAGATAACGCATATTATTTGTGTCAGTTTTCGTTATCTTTGAGAGAATCAAGTAATAGGACTAAACGTCTTAACGATAAGTACCTTTGAACAATGCCGATGCCTCATCTAAGGTTGTCGGATATCCATCTAGTGCGTAACCCTGATTCAGACATGGCATAGTATTTAACTTGGCTTTCAGAAAACTGATGACATAATCTTTTGGGTATACACCGTTATTATTTTTTAGAGCTTCCTGCAACTCCTCTAGCAATTCCTTTTCAGCCTCCTCTACTGGTTCGGTATCTTCGACTGATTGAACATCTGTGGAATCAGGGCCGAGGGGGGGTGGGTGAACTCGCCGTTCCTTTATTAAATTATTAGTTCCGCAATTTGACCCAAAGACAACCAATACAAGGAAATTAAATGTACCAAGCGATCGATTGCCTCTTTAACTACAACCTCGGGATCGACGAAATGAAGTTGATAATATTCAGCAATCATTTTCGCGATTGTAGTCTTCCCACTGGCAGGCGGTCCATGAATCATGATCTTTAATGGGGTGAGCCCGCGGCCTTCTTTGTATTGACGGATAAGAGCTGGCAGATTCTCAATAATTCCAGCCTGTTTGAACAATTGCAGAGCCGATACATGGGTCTCGAGGAGTTAAGAATGTTATCTGAACGAATAGACTGCAGAGTGCGTACCTCCGACTTCCATTCCACACCCAATTTCTTAGCATTGCTCACTTCTAGCCTCAGGTTTAATGTCAACATATCATAGTCCGTTTGAGTAAAATCTTTACGTAGCAACGCTTGCTCTTTGGGCATCAGTTTGACCTTGCCTGTCCCAAGGAGTTCGGAAATAGCCTACAGGTGGTTGATTCAACGCACAGGAAATCGTTGGTTTTCGCGTAATGGCAGAAAATGTTATCGACAGTATGTAGTATGTCATAACCCGAAGTAATGGACGTACCGTTGCTACTTCTAAATACGTGTGCTTAGCGTCATCGATTGCCACAATATATCTAAAGTCAGGCGTGGTCTCGATAGCTTGCAACAATATAGAACATAAATCGTCCAAGTGAATCATTGGCAAAAAGTTATCCCCATCACCATATATAGGAAGTTCTGGTTGTCCTGACCATGCACTCTAGATAAAATTATCATTAAGGATCAAGAGTAATGGTGATGAAATTAAATTTTGGTACCTGCAACATGTGATGTATAACGCTGTCTCCATGATGATAGCATAATCCAGAAGAAACAACATAAGTCTTGAACGCATCTGTTTTGCCCAATTTGTTCAATGCTTTTTCCGCAGCCAGATGATCTCGAAAGTTTGGATGCGTTCGCCGTTTGCGATAATCTTCCTCAAGAAATGGTGCATCTGGATCAGCCTATGTAGAGTAAATCAGTAAGCGTAAGCAGGATGCACATATTGCGCAAGTGGCGGAAAGATGAAAGGACAATTACCGGATCTGGCTTCGTTTTAGCCCATGTCATGATACTAGAAATAGCGATCACAATCTTTGGCTTATCCACGAACATCCCAATGTTCTCTGGCAACACTGTGATCCGGATATAAACGGGGTAAATCATGATGGATAGGCAAGGTGAATTCAAAACATTTTCTCATACCAGTTTCAAAGGCCCAGTTTGCTTGAGAGACGCTGTGGAGTAAATCAAACACTACGACATCTGATTCTAGTATTTGCTGCTTAATTTTCTCTGTATCGTTTTTCTGCGGACAATTGTATGCGTCAGATTTCATCGGAAGTTGTTTGAAATTTCAAAAGCATCCAGGTCCGAGTAGCCCCTCATTCGTTCATAATATGCTTGAATACTTCAGAACTTACCGGGATCACTTCCTTAACCCAACTCCCGGCTTTGCCTTTTTTACTCCTCTTATCCATCAACTCCCTAATTTCCTTGTTCTTCCCCGCCGGATCCATGCCATCGACTTCCAACTCAGGAGGCACCTCAGCATCAGGGTTGGCCGAGTGGAATAGGGTACCAGCTATTTCATAATAGGAATGCGACTTCTTAGTGGGTGAATTTCCGTCTTCGTTTGAGGTGTAATCATCTGAGTCATCTTTTTGACGACGAGAACCGACGAGAGTGGATGATAGGATTCGGGATAGATTGTGACCGACAGGAGTGTCGAGGTCAGAAATGAATACTTTCATTGATATACAAGGAGAGGGAATTAGATATGTGTTAACTGATCTCGCAGAGTTAATAGTGTCAACGACAGACTAGTATGTACACAATACCAAGATTGGCAGGCGGATGTTCAAATCAGCATACACAACAGAACCACACGCGTCGATTTTCCCTCCTCGCTTTGGATCCGTTTATTTCATTCCTTTCGGTAGACAATCCTCTGTCATACCAGCATCGATATATTAAGACATGGCCACAGACATTGTTTCCACTACAGAGAAACCTCTCTCTGGGGAAATCATAGGCGCTTCCATATCTCTTATCGCACCGACATCTACCGGTCTTTCGCATGCATTTGTCAGACTTGATGTCTCAAACAAGGAAATCAGCACCATTGATGCCTTAGCTGAATTTCCTCATCTTAGATATATCGTAAATAACATTTATTGGTTATTCTTTGCGCTAAGTACTCATTATAATCTTTACGTTTTCTGACAACTACAACTCGTACAGGACCTTTCCAACAATAAAATCGCAACCTTAATTCCCGGATTAACCGTTCAAGATCACCTCTTGTCTTTAAATTTGAGCCACAACAAACTGCAAGAAATATCAAAAGAAGTCTTTTTGAAGAAAGCGTACCTCCAACAAGTTAATTTTTCTGCAAACGAGATCACTGGAAGCGATTTAAGCACCTGGATGAATCTCAAATGGGTGAACCTAAACAGTGAGATGCATTGTCTATCGTGTAAGCGCACAATGTAAACAAGATGAATTAACTACTTACGTGCGACGATGCATTCCAGAAAACAAGCTTCAAGAACTTTTCTTCCTGGAAGCACCAGAATTGGCTCACATCGAAGCCCGGGAAAACCAGCTGACTTCAACTGCAAGCATTAACGCACCACAATTGAAAGCTCTATACCTTGTACATGTCCTCAATTAACGTCTCCTGACAAGAAGATCAATAGACAATGCTGACCATTTCTTATTTCTGTTAACAGGCGAAAAACGACATTACTGGTATTCAGGGGTTACACCATCTCGAAAAGCTGGAACGGCTACATTTACGAGACAATAAAGTAGAGAAGCTTGATGGTTTTGGTGAAAGGATGAAAAACTTGACATATTTAAATTTACGGTACATCATCACTTTCTACTTTTAACGCTGACAGGACTGCAATTCATGAACGACCGTATCGAGAATGCTAATAATGACATTGAATGACGGCAGGAACAATAAAATTACTGATTTTAAAGAGCTTAACAAGCTGAAATGTATATCTTCGCTTCGTGAACTTGCTTTACAAGGTATATCGCCCCTATTCGCAAGGATCCAAAAATCACGACTAATCAGAAACCATGTGACGTGATTCGACTATAGATAATCCAATATCCGGCCAAGACGATTACCGTTTACAAGTTATTTTTCGTATCCCCCAATTACTCAAGCTGGATAAAGAATTGATAACGCCGGAAGAGCGAGAGGAAGCCGAGGATCTAAGAGTGCAAGTGGAGCAGATGGAAGCCGAAGCTGCTATTGCCGCGGCTGCAGCAGCCGCTGCAGCTAAGTTGGCAGAGAGTGAAAACACAGCGGCAGAGAACTCGGGGGAAGTAGAAGGCGGCGAAGTTAGGAATGGAGATGAAGACACATTGGTTAGAAGAGAAGGAGAAGGAGAGGGAGAAGGAGATGAAAGCGGAGAGGGGAATGATTTGGGTGGAGGTGGAGACGGATCAACAGAAACATCGGATGGACAGAATACACAGGAATGAGCTGTTTCTAGATTGCAATTGAAAGTACCGAATAATTGGAATACTATGCTTAAAGCAACGTGCCCGAATCCGAGGTTACCTCTATTCGCACCTGTGGTCATTGGGCATTGAAAGCCAACACTACCAGATCACATATTGCTCTACCTTTTTCATTGTTAATAATCTGCCAACTTTATCCCAGTCCTGTTGCCATCATTATTACTGATGATGTCGTCGTCTTCTCCCGGACGGCATCGTTCGTCAATTCACTGTACCTCTACATCACTCATCAGGTCAAAATCCCAACCTCCACCTTCCTCCACACCTACTATTCCACCCAATCAACCTTCAAACATTAACTACTCTATGACCACACCTCAGACCTCGTTAATAATTCTGAATCCCACGGATTGTAACAACTGCAATGAACTCCAGAAACACGTCATCAAACTGCAAGACGATTTCTTATACAACCTAGAATTACTTAAACAACGCGACGAAGAATTAGAAAAGTTAGATGAGAGGGAACTGTGGTGGCAAGAACGATGGAAAAATTGGTAATTAAATTCAGTTGTATTATTATTGACGAGAGAATGAGTTGCTATGGGGCCGGTTGTTGTAATGCTTCAGTTTATTGATCGATTTGTTTACACTGGCATTAACGAAAAGTGCAGTACCACCCAAATCGCATCACTAAAAGACACGATAGCGCAATTGAAAGAAGATGTAGCATCTGCAAATAAAAATACGCAGAAAGAAAGCCAGCAGTACGATGAAAAAGTACAAGAGGTGATGAAACAGAGTCAAGTACATGTCCAGAAAGAGAAGAAGGATTATGAGGTTTTATCATGCCTGTTCTATGATCATTAAGAGCACTTTTCTAATAGAACGTACAATGGCGAGAATAGGATCGGATTAAGGCTCTTCAGAAAGGATTAGACGACCAGAACAAGAAAAATAAGCATATGGTGTTTGAGTTTGAGGCCATGGAGAAGGTATATGTTCCATTTCCTCGTTATGCGGTACCAGTTAGCATGAAAATAACGTATAAGAATTCCAGACAATCGCAAAATTGGAGTCCAGTTTATCTCAATCAATGAAATCGTCGGAAGTTTTGGCCAACGAAATCGATCGATTGACGAAAGAGAATATGGAATTGCGAGAGAACTCAAATTCAAATCACCGAGAGATCGAAGAGTTGTGCCAGAATTTAAAACTTATATCGACGGAGAAAGAGAGAGTCGAGGACAATAACAAAGTATTTGATGATATCCTTTCCACAGTCAAACACGAAGCGAAGCAACTTTAATTAACGTATATAAATATTTCACAAGTCTCTTACCCAACAATTGCAGCACCTTCGTACCGCTATGACTACATCAACGTCTCACTCATTCTACCTTGAATCTCGTATTGGCAACCTGGAATCAGCACTGAGTACAGCAACGACTTCGCTTTCACAAGCCACTCAAAAGTATGAATCTTTGTTGGCGAGCAGTACCACTCAAAAAAAAATTCACGAGGAAGAGATATCAAGGATAAAAGAACTATGGAAAAGCGACATCGATAAGTTGGTCAACGAAGTGCAAGTTTTGTACGAAATAATCAAAGGCTTAGAAGATGAGAAAGAAGAAAAAGTGAAAACCATAGGGCAATTAGAAGGGGATGTGAATAGATGGAGATCTGAGTTGGAAGGAGCCAAGAACAACCAATATCAACAGAAAGAGGAGAACACGGTGAGCTCTCCTTCCTTTACCTACTGCGTCCTCGCGAAAAGTCCTCGGAATTTATGCAATAGGAATTGACATAACATATTTTCGTCATTTTTTTCCACCTTCAATCTCTTCAGAAGCTATCCCAGCAACTAAATCAACTCAAACAGTCGATCTCTCATTATCACGACAGCATTAAGGCGATTACATTGGAAAAGGATAAACTGTTCAAAGTGAACAAGGATCTACAGATGCGAAATAGTGAGCTGATGAGAGAGATGAATGCGATCAGACGACAGACTTGGAAAAATCAAAGAGAAGGAAACGCTACGGTACTGAGACTGCCCTTTCGTATTCGGTAACGTAAATCATTAACTAGGATTTTGCACCCTGGTTACAGGCAAACCCCATCACTCTCAATTCAGATGTCATCCCGCTACAGATTTCAAACAATAATTCGCATCAATCTTCTCAGCCAAACAGCGGGAATTATACTCCTCGTCGTTCGGACTACATAACAGATGATGTAAAGGACAGTCTACCCCACATCGAATCAATCGAGTCCATGATGTCGCTCGATGACGATCAGATTATTAATTTACCCAAATTAAATGCAGCTGAAAGCGATGACGTGATGATGATCGAGAATGAAGAAAAAGGAAGGATAAGAGCTGAAATGCTGGATTTGAAAGAAGAGGTAATCAAATTTATATTACTTGCCTCGATTATGCGGTCTGACATGTTCTTCCGTAATGACGAACATTAAAATATAGAATGAGCGGTTAAGTAGTATTATTAAACAAATGCGAGATGATATGGAGAGTGTGCAGAATGAATTATTAAATCGCGTCCCAGGTCGTTCCGATGAGGCACCGTCGGATCAGGAAAAGCAAGAGGTAATTTTGATGTAGTTTCAATTTCAAATGGATGTTATCTAAATCTAACTGCGTACATGCTTATTTGGTGTGGATATTTATAATCAGCCCGCTGCTTCGTTAGAATCTCCAGCCCGTTCTCTGTCGCCAGTTGATAGTAACCCTGGAAGCACACTGAAGGGAACGGACGAGGTGACAGAAAAAATTTCAAGTTTAGAAAAATTACTTGACGAGAAGCAATCAATCATAGAAATACTACTCTTAAATTCAGCTCACCATCATTCAAATCCGTCTACTAAGCATGCTTCAACTTTATCTTCTGTACCAATCCAACCGCAATTGCAAAACCCCACCTCATTTTCCCATTTTACGCATCCCACACCCACACCGTCCTCTGCTCCTCCTTTCTATCCCCAGTATTCAGTCATACCTAACCCACATCACCCTGTCCCACCTCAGTTTGCTGCTGCCCCGCCATCGCAACAACGCGATGATCATAGAGTAGAGATGTTAAAGCAGAAGCTCCAGTCATGCTTGAACCAAATAATGGGATTATTATCGGAGAAAGAAAAGTTAGTGGAATTGAGCAACAGATTGACTGCGGAGTTAAGATGGTGGAAAGATGAGTTTGGCGACGGGAAAAAGCAAACTGGAGTGGAAGTAGGTGTACAAGGTAGATATACAATCAAATTTTGCTTCAACACAAGGCGTTTGATTATGTTCCGTAGTAACTTTAATCTGTCTTCTCCCACCCGACCCTCTGCACAATAAGTCCCCGACAAATCATCCGCAAAACGACAAATTCTTCAATCTCTCAAACCCTCTACCATCCTTCCTCCGTCAAACTTAACCCAACCTCTCAAACGACCGTATCAATCTAATACATCGTCTCCCTCAACCAAAACTGAAAATTCAGCACCCAAGGCTACACTTTCCTCTGCAGTTATTAAACCCTCTACTACAGACCAAGAACCGATAAAACTCAAAAAATCAGGTCCACCGACGACCCAAAGAACTGACAAGTCAGACAAAGACAAGGCAATGGAAAAAGAGAAACCGAGGATAAGAAATGAAAGAGAAAAAATTATTAATGACGTTGAGGTGGTGAAATTGGGATTGCGTAAAAAAGGGATTAGAAATTGGAATGACATCGCGGATTGAGCGATGCTGGATAGAGATAGAGAATGGCTGTGAAAATTGTATATAAGGATTACATAGGGACCGCTAAACTACTTAGTTGTAAATATGACGCTATGGTCTTTTATATCCAGCAGTTTACCTATCTAAAGTGAACAAATTATTTATTTTTGTATAGTTTCGTTAAAGTCCATAGACGAAAGAAAATTGACATGTAATGATAATGTTGCAGAATACGGGGACATTCACTTTCATCTGTTCAACCAAGCAAGGATTCAGGGAAAAGAGTTATGCGAAAATGTAACAAGAGAAAGCAGATTTCAATATTATTTTACAATCTTTACAAAAGGAAAAGCAACTTTCAATACAGATAACAAAACCATGACACCAAAACCGAAAATCGTTTAACTTGATCTATGATATAAATTTCTTTCTCTTTTTTAATAATATAGATGGTATACATAAAATAGACATCACCACCGAAGCGATTCCTTTCGGGTCTTTTAATTATTCGATTCATACATGACGGGATAGCATAGGACGGAATTAATATTTTCAAGATTACGCCATGTTATTTTGAGCTTTAAAGCTGTCCCATGCGTCGTTAAGGATCGAAAATACGGCATTGGCAATTAACTTGTGTTCTGTAGTTTCAGTTGAAGGAATCTATGTGATTTTGCAGGGGAAACAAGAGGGCAGTCATCAGTATGAAGTCCGTCAACGGAGGATTAAGAACTTTTGCCATTCAGTAAGAGATGAAGAGACATACCTTGTCAGGATGAATTTTAGCAATAGCCTTCATGTATCGAACTTTGACTTGATTAGGCGTGATTAATTCTGATAAATTTGTTTTCGTCCATTTGAGCTCTTCCCATAACACTGTTTCCAATGATGAGAGCAAGGCACGTAAGTTCGCCTCTTTACCGGCTTTCCATGCCAATATCTAAGTATGAAAGACAAATACATTGTCAGCGGACGGAACGATGAAAATTAAAAGGCGCAAAACAAGAAATGGAATACATAGAATTATAAAGAATAGACAGTGAGCTGTAAAATTGTTTACCTTAGCATCAATGTAATCTTTTAACCGCAACTTTTCCTCAGCTTCAATCTCGTTTGCCTTTTCCTGAGCTCTAATTTCTTGAACAGCTTTACTAGCATTTACATCTACCGTAGATTGTTTCTCCGGGGGTAATTGACTAGCAATACCACTACCGATTCCAGAGCTACCGCTAAAGCTATTTGTAGTATCAAACATCGACAACAATTCATCCTTCGGATTCGAGTTTGACGGAGCTGGTTGGCTTGATGAAGATGAAGGCTGAGGGACAGATGGAGCAGGATTAGAAGGTGCCAAAGCTTTGGAACACCGAGAGACACCTTCGTTTGCCAACTTATTCTTGGATTCGAATTTCAGTAGTACTTCTCTGTACACTTCCTTAGCATCATTGTACTTTTCAATAGCTTCCAACGCCGTTCCTTTTCGAACTAAACTTTTGACTAAATCTGATATCGTGATAGACGTCTCAGTACTGGAATCCACTATTTTGGTATCCGAGTCGTCCTCGCCAGACGAGGATACAGATAAACCACCGTAATATGCAATAATAGTTTGTACGAGATCGCAATCCGCAATACAGGTCTTATATTCACCAGTTTTCAATTTAGCGGCCGCTCGGTTATTGTATAACTGAATCAACATAACATGATTTGGAGGGAGATAATTGATTGCGGTGGAATAATGTGTCACAGCGTCCGCAAATTGACCAAGTTTATACGACTCGTTGCCGCTATTTTTGGCGGATTTAACGAGATCAAGTATTGCTGATTCAATGGGGATGAATGGTGGGCGACTGATTTTCGGTTTTGGAGGGGATGGTGCCGGCTGAGGTTGAGGAACAGAGCTTGTGAAGTCGTTGGTTGAAGGATGTGAAGTTTCTTTGAAATTAGAGAACCCATTATAAGTCGGTTTATCTTGAAATGTATCACTGTAATCAGAATAACCTCCACTGTACTTGGCGAATGCATCTTCACTTTCTTTACCCCTGGCGGGAGAGCCTTTGAAAGTGTCCACCTTACTTTGAACGACTCCAACAACATTACTTAATACAGCTGCGGCACCACCAGCTTCTTTGACTTCTTCAACCTTACTAGCGACCTTCTCTTTGGCTTTAGATAACACGCTAGAAGCTTTGCTAAACACGGATGTACCCAATTGAGATAGCTTTTGTTGAGCGGAACCGCTTTTATCGTCATTGCCGTATCGTCGACCAGACGTCGGAGAGCCGCCTTCGTAATACTTCTGTTTTTGACGGTACAAATCTGAATCATCGTCATCATTTGTATCGCTGTATTTTCTTTCCCTTGGGGAATCAACTGGGGCTCCCTTTGGAGTAACCTTTCCATTCACTAGCATATCGACCGCACTCTGCAGATTTCCGTTTGTACTTCTTAAAGCTTTCAGGGATGACTCTGAGTCAAATCCCATATCCATCATTTTAGCTACTAAATGGTCCACATTATCATTTGACGCCGTTCCATTTGGTGGCGAAGATTGTGCCATGGTGTTAGGTGGAACAGTCGACTTCGGGGTTTGCGGAAGTTGTGGTTGTGGTGGGGTGGTCTTTACTGATTCGGGAAGGAATCCGAACGGGTCATTAGGGTTAGCGGTTGCGGGTTTGGTAGGAATAGAAGAGGGTTTAGAGGTTAAAGCGGGTTGGCTAATCGAAGGAGGAGATTTAAAATCTCCTAAGAGATCCATCTCAGCCTTTTGGTTTTGAGAGGATGCTACGGGTGTACCGAAGGTTGCAAACGATTGGTCAATGTTAGCAGCAGCTACGGATGGCTGTTTAGTTACATTAGTTGATAGAGTCGATATTTGCGATGTATTATTATTTCCGGCCAAAAGGTCAAAATCCCACGCTGCCGCTGATGACGCTGTTGTCTGTTGCTGGGTAACGTTCGCTGTCGACTGATGTAGTTTAAACTGATGCGGACTACCGGGGGATTGCGCTGGCGATACTTTATTTGAAGACGACAATGAAGAAAAAGGAGGAGTCTGTGGACTATGTGTCATCGGAGAAGATTGATTAATCCTACCCTGAGGCGTAGTAGGTCTTGGTTGACTTTGCTGAAATTGACTAGTTACACCTCCTCCTCCACTTCCACCCAGAGAATCCAAGAATAATTGGTCCGCAGCGGATACAGAATTTACCCTATTCTGAGATTGCTGCTGTTGCTGTTGTTTCAATTTAACTTGCTCCGCGAGTGACATATTCGCCAAATTCTGCTTTCCAGGCGAGGAATTTCCACCAAAACTAACTAAATTACCGAATAAATCATCTTTTTTTCCCGCGGAGACGTTAGAGTTGGCCATTGAAGATACAGTACTCTGCATTTTAGACGGCGTCGATGTAGACGTAAAGGAATTTTGGTTTAATGGTACTTGAGATGGTGACGACTGCTGGAACGCAGACTGCGGGATAGAATAATTTGCCATAGGAGATGCATTTCTCGGTGCTGTAAAAGTATTAGAATTTGGATTATACGACTGTTGTGTTTGCGGGGATGAACTGAGATTTGGACGGAGAGTATTGTTGAGAGGAGATTGCGACTTTGAGGATGGATTGGATAAATGGTTCAGTGGGGTTGAGGAGGAAGATGACGGCTTTGCAACACCGGCAGACTTCCATACAAGGTCAGAGAGGTCTTCCATTATGAATTGAAAGGTTTCTGTGGATGTCTAGGGATTATGGATATATAATAAGGAGTGAAGAGAATTCGAGACTGTCGGATGACGACGAACAAAAAACCCTCACGAGCCGCGTTGAATTTACTTACGACAAGTGGCACCAGAAACATGCATAATTGAATGAACAAGTGAGCTATATTAATTATCAGTTCATAAATACAAAGCAATGGTGAACCGATTCCTTGTTTGATTTTGCCATACATTTTAAATTACGACACAGCTGAGTAGAATAGAGACCAAAGTGAAAACCGACAGATGACAATGTTGCATTGGAAGCGAATCTCACTAAGAAATTAAAAATGGATATAAAAGTTATTATTATTGAAGATATGATGTCACAGTAAATGTACAAATGCGGTTATAAAACTAAGTCAACCACGTCAATTGCGTGTAACGCAAAAATAATTTAAATATGCTAGAGCTAGTGATAAATATACATAAAAACTAAAGACTATTTTTCTAGTAATGTGGCATAGTCATCATGGTAGAGAACACTGTCGGTGGGTTCATTAAGCTAGTCCCGTTTTGTCGTCCTGGTTGTTCATTTCCATTGACGTTATGTCCAACATAATACTGATTAGGCGTACCCGGAACATTATTTCCAATATTATCGTATTGTCCGTATCCTTGATTTTGTCCTTGATTATTTAATAAATTAATTCCAGTACTCATGTTCAACATACTGTAGTTGCCCGGTACGCATCGTTGCGGTAATGTCTGAATGTTTCCGGGATTTAATGGTGATGGCGGATTGTGGGTTGGCGATCTTGAAGTTCCAAAGCTGAGGTTAGAATTCATATTCATCTGGTTTACCATGTTAAGATTCGACAGCATCGGGTTGAACGGGCTGGATGCTGTGGATGTATTCGGCATAGAATTAAAGGGGTTTCCTAAAACGGTTTGAGAAGGAGCAGAGATATTGCTATGATTCTGAGAGGAAAGATTGAGACCGTAACTCATATTTGAAGGCACGTTATGAGATTGTCCCGTTGGACTCGTATATTGGACGTTTTGAATAGACGGTGAATTTGAGTGAGAATATGAATTTGGGCTGACAGCGGGAACTTGAGAGTACACATCCATCGGTTGCGAAAGCGCTGCATGTTGGTCTCCATTGTACATTCCCCTATGCATCGGACTATTCGGTGACGTTACGTTTTGCGTTGATTCACTGGCACTCCCTCCATAGGGCGGAGAATGAATTTCGAGTGGATTGCTGTTGCTTTGACCTTGGGAGAAATGAGACCCGAACTGTTTGCTAAAGTTATCGTAGTCGTTGGCGTCAAGCTTACCTCCAGCTCGGTTCATAAACTTCTTGAGGTTATCGAAATTGATCGTACCACCGGCAGCGGGAGGAGTGAACGTAGATGCGTTGTTATCGGCTGATATAGGAGGCGACGGCTTCGAAGCAGATGCATTTGCGGTTGAGAAGGACCCTGAAATGGGGGGCGATGGTGAGGATTGCCAATGAGCTTGGACATTTACGTTTAAGCTCGAATTCGACATCACTGACTCGGTTCGCAATTGGCTGGATTCTTCAGAATATCCAAAGTCTGCCGCCGAGGGATGAACATTGCCTGCATCGACATCAACGGTTTCGGAGGATTGCTCTGATGGAGGGAACGAATTCATCGTTTTTCTCTTCTTGCCACTTGAAGCTGGGTCACTGCCCTTTGATGTATCTTGGTCTGCTACTCCGCCATCGTCGCTATCATCTTGACTCTCCGCGCTATCACTGAGGTCGATATTCACCTTATCCTTGTTAATATTCTTTCCAAACATCGTTGTAGGCGAAAGTCCGTTCGTGGATTTCTGCCCCGACCAACTGTCCATTCCTTTTTTAAGTAACGTATACTTGAGGTAGCAAAGGAAACCCATATCCGATTTCGAGAACACAGTTGGAAATTTTTTGATTAATTTGATTATGTCTGACGGGGGTGTAGTCTTTGGCTGGCCAGTCGATGAAGGCGGCGAAGAAGAGGGAAGACTCTTTGTTTTTGTGATGTCGTTCAAGTGTGATCGCAAAAAGAAAGCTTGTTTATCGGCAATGTTCCACATGAGTGATAACTCATCAATGTAGTCGATGATTTCCTTGAGTTTCTCCAGATCGTCGGCAATCTCTGACTGTTCTCGGTTTTCGTCCAAACTCTTCATGATGTACACGGTACCACCAGTGAATATGGAAAATGTGTTCAACGCACAATTGACAGGGTAGTTGATTGATTTCGTCCACTTGATGACCCGCAATATAGAGTCCGCGGCATCAATGCAAAGTTTGTACGAGGTATTTGTCTCTTTTTTCAATAAGCCGGACAACGCCATTGGACGGTGCAATGTAATAACAGCGGCATAATAAGCCAAATTGACGGTGATGATATGATTAGATGGTAGCTGGTCTTGCTTTGGATCGATAATGTCATAATCGATCTCATATGATGTTGGAAGCCGAGCTCTGAAGAAAGTTAAAAGAGCATGATATTTTTGCATGGTGGCCGGAGTGTGTTTGCGATAGGGAGAATTGACGAATGACAAAATTCGACCTTGAATAGCAAACATACGAGCAAGAATATAATCGTCTTGACAAGTACGTCGGTGCTCTGGGAAATTAGAATTGGCCCATTTTGAGTGAGGAACTGGGTGGGGTGGTACGGCAGTCTGAATGACAACAAGAAAATTCATTTCGTGGATAAGGAATTCATCAATGTCCTCGACGCAGTCAATCAATGCATCAGACAATGAGAAGTTACGGCCAGTTGCGGCTGATGCCGCCACGTTAATCTAAAACGTTGTAAGTTAGTCGAATTCAAACCATAGAATTGGTTTACAGACTACATACCGAGAATGCAGTACATAGTGCACGGCGAAGAGCAACACGCTCGTCAAAATTCATGACAGGGCTAAAGATTGAAGCCTCTTCTTTTGACATTATCAAATGCTCTGCAATTCTTAGCGCAAGCCCTGGGATGAAGCCATGTCAATATCAGCAATTTGCACAAGAATAGGCATCAGTCAACAAACCATTAAAGATCCAGGCATCGGGGCCATTACCAGTGGCGAGTTCTCTATTGATAGATGTGTTAGTAACTGTATGTAAGAGAAGAAAATATCGACGGGATTGCTACCTAAGTGAAAGCAGTGTCAAAGCCTGAAGATTGCTGATACTTGGAACCCTGGTCATAGATTGCACCATCCCTTTTAAAATTTTTGCATAGACATCACCACAAGCTACGCCACTTCCGAATGCTTCAATGATATCTGGATGCTCAGAAATCGGTGCGGCAATAGCGTACAAAGCATACATAACTTGGGCTGCAACTCTTTTCTGGCGGAAATCCCTCCAAAAGTTGGTTTCGACAAATATGGGTAAACTGTCAGACATGTACACAAAGAATACGTTGACAAGGTGTGTCGTTACTGGTGTTGGATCGACTCCGAGAAGGTCTGATTCTGATAGTGATTTTCGGCTAGTCTTGGTAGCGCGAGGCAAGACATCCATTGACGGAGGATTGTCGCCTTTGGCTGTAAGTTCCATGATTGAGCTACCACTCGAAGAAGAGCTGGATAATGTATCCCTGTTTGAATCGTTCATATCTATACCAAAATTCATAAAGGTAGAATAATCGAGACCAATTGGGTTATTAGAGTACAAGATTTTAAGAATGGCGTCGTTTTGGTCCATGTCTGATTTAGATAGGGACGAGAGATCTCCCGAGTTATTGTATGCACTGTCTGCGACTAAATGATTGTGGTTGGACGGGGGGAAGAGTTGTGATATCGAGAAACTCTTTTCTGATGAACCTTGAGGGGTAGTGAGTACTTGCTGAGCCGCTTCGGAAGATTCTTCCTGAAAAGGCGGTGAAGAAGGGAGGGGATCCTCCAGCTCATCTTTGGCGGAAAGCATCTTTTCAATTTCGTTTAGACGCTGTTCCAGTTTTGATATGTATCCTTGACGAGGACCTGTTTTCCATTTAAAATTCAAGTTTGTTAGAATAAGCAATTTGACCAAACAATGCCGAATATGACAAAGCAATACCTCTTTTCTTTGCTCTTGTTTCGTAAGAACAACAATGGCCTTGGTTTGACTTTATACACGGGGAGCATGGTAGTCCACCGTCACATCGTATTTTCCTTTGCCTATTAGTATCCAAGTGTCGGAGAAGGGTCACAGAGAGTGACATTTGTCAGCAAATGTTTTTAATATTGGCCTTGGGCCATGGGCCGCAGGGCCGTTGACTGATGAAGCGTATCAAAATTACCTGCACTTGTCACAAGCTTTTGTGAGTCTTTTCCTGTCCTTTGCAGCATTGCTAGCCGCTGTGGGTACACTGAAGAAGGGTGAGAGTTCTGTTGCCTGCTGCAAGGCGAAGAGTCCTGCCATGTGCGCCATTGTGGGGGGTAGAGCAGTTTTGGGTGTGGGTGGGTTGAGAGCGGGGACGGTAGGGGGTGGGATGCTGGTGTGCAGAGCAGCTGCTAGTCAGTGTCGATAGAGCTTCGTTGTGGGTGAGATGTGCTGATTCGAGAGGATGCGCAAAGTCTGAAGCGTAAATGAGGTGCGGAGAGGGAGTCTATCTATGCTCTATGCGACACGTCCTTCAAGCCACGCGCGCCCGCCTTAATCCATCCACCAAAGGGCCCTGCTGAATCCTCCGTGGCGCGCACTTCATGACTTGAATCTGCCATCACCCCATCTTCCGTGTGCGACACAAGCCTACCCTCAAGACAGTAGCTGGCAATCGTAATCAATGATACGCATCATCATATTCCATCCATACCCCGCACCCTCATTCCATAGAGCTTGATAAAGCCCTCCTTGTCTCTGCTGTGCATCCCGATATTATCATTGAAACGTCTATTTTTGGAGGACATGATCAAAGGAATCCAAGAAACCCCTGCGGATCCCCCCATATGCGTTCTATTTAATGAAAATACAATACAAAAACGAATCGTCACTGCGTATTGATTCCCGATCTACATAGTACTGCGTGTTTCAACTGGAAACATTCCTTGCAGCGAGCACTAATTTTTCCGAAATTTCTATATTGTGTTTGAAGCAAACGCAAACGACAAAAAAAGAAATACGTTGCAAATATGTTATCCCACCTGAAATAAACAAATTCGGCAACCGGAGTAACCTGTATTTCCGAACCCCGAACAAGTAAATAATTCCACCTGGGTGCGCGAAATTTTGGTTATAGACGCACCATTGTGTCACATTTTTCGTGGCGTTCATTATTCATGACTTGTGAGGATATTTTACCAGGCGTGAAGTGTGAACAATCGAGCACAAGTCGCACATATCATGAAACGGATTGTTTAAACCCCCATAAACAATCAAACTTAAAATGGTGGATTGTGATTTTTAAATCAAATCATGATTAACAACCCTCCGAATTCATTTCGTGTGGGACAGTGAAAGTCATTCGTCATTGCGGCTTAATTAATTTAGAAATTGGCAATGTGTATGCGGAATTGTGGATGTAAAAATAGCAATACACTCAAGGAACACATTTTGGCAATACCAGCTAAAGATATATTTAGAATCTCCAAAAAAAAAAGAAGTCAACATTTTGGTACCGGAAATAAATTCTGGCGGTAATTGCGTTAAGGCATAACTGTGACATCTCGTTGTAAGTGGAAAAACATATTTTTCCCAACCCCGAAATTACGCCACACAACAGCCCAAATCTTCATCCTCATTAAAGTCGAGTTTGTGCCCAAAAAGTAGCCACTAATATTGTAATTTTTGTAATTTTACATTAATTTTCCAAGAAAAATATGGCTTGTTGTGGTTTCAAAAAAGAAGCGGTAAAGAGTTGACAGAAACTAATTCGAAATAGTTCCTAATTGAACCGTAATTATGACCATATCGATGAAGTATGCCTCTTAAACAAGTAATGGGGCATCTAATTGGAATTGAACCTTTTTCTTAATACCCCGCGGTTGAGTTACATTATTTTTTCATTGGCAATTGAATTCAGAATAAATGTCATATCAATTTTTGACTTTATGGTGAATTAGCAACCCATGCAGGGTCTGCAAGCGTCGCAAGTAGGAACCCAAGCAGCTCAGGATTTCCATGCAATAAGGGAAAATCAGGTTACAATCAAAAAAGTAAAATGTCTATTTAATATGAGTTATCCCAACAAGGAACCCAGCAACATTATGCCACTCAACAAAATCATAAACAACAATCAATCATAAAGGAAAAAACAATCAAGGTATATGATACATATATTAGAACGATGAATTTGAAAATGAATATATGGTAACAATAGAGCCAAGAACGAATCCTATACACTCAAAACGAAATAGGTCAATGAATCATAACAGAAGAGAGACGAAAATAGACGTCAAATAAATATATTAGAATTTAAAATTTCAAATGGGAGTTTTCAAATCTAAATTATCTCTGCAATTCTTCCGGTCGGTGGCTATATGACATGGAGGGGCTCTCTCCATAGGGAATTAATTTCTTGAGAATTAAGTCGGAACATTTCCCATTCCTCTATCTTTGTCTCTTTCATCCCTCGGTTCTTTCGAATCTATATTCTCTTCTTCGAGTTCTTCTTTTAACTCTGTCCCTGCTAATTTTCTTTCTATCATTGCAACGGTTGCGTTCCCGCCCATAGCGACAGGACGAGGACAACACCGTGATTCTTCGTCATCGTCATCGTAATCGAAATCTTCATCTTCGTCGGCTTCGTAATCATCGTCAGTCGAGTATCGTAGCTCATCAAAACTTGAATTGACGGCAACCGTCACTTGAACATTTCGATTTTGTGAAGTCGGTTGAGACGGATTGCCGGCGAGATTCGGTGATGAACCGGATGTCGGACTAGAAGGAGCCGCCTGTTCAGACGATGAGGAAGGCGGAATCGCCGAATTCGATGGAGGGACCAACACAATGGAAGGGGAAGATAATTGAGAACCCGGAGTCGATGATGTGGTGAAGGTGACAATGGAGGGGGTATTAGTTTGAGAGGATTGCTGAGATTCTGAACTTTGTAGCTGGGTCTGTGACGATGACGTTTCATTTGTAGAGAGCTGAGTTTCAGTGGACCCTTGTTGTGAAGATACATTCGTGGTACTATTCGCCGCCATACTACCGTTTGAATTTATTTTGTCGGCGGAGGCGGATGCGCCAGAGTTACTCCTGCTCCGGTTAATTACAGCTTCAACAACGTCTGGTAACGATGTTGCACTGGTCGACACTTGTGCATTTGGTGTGGTTGCGGCAGTGATTCCCGTTGTCATATTAGAACTCGCATGAGAAGAATTTGCATTTTTAGGTCTCTCTGAAGTAGTAGTGTTTGACGCTGGCGGGGTCACAGTGACTATCGGAATATTCGAGTTTGACGAAGTTGTTCTCCAAATGTAAAATTTCTTTTTCAGATTATCCAAACTCTTTGAATTTTTCAAAGCCTTGGAATCGTTGCTCGAAACTTTTTCTTTTGTGAATACTATGCTGCCCGCTTTCTCTTCTGTGTTCTTTTTACTTCCTGACCGTGCGACTGAAACCGAAGTCGATATGGGTACTGAAGATGGTAGCTGATTTGTCGAAGTATTCGTCGTAAGGGAAAGCTCTGGAGCAGATGCACTCGAAGCAAAAGTGAGAGAAACAGTAAACGCATCATCAAAAACTCGACAATGTTTGTCTTTGTGGGCTTTGTCTATTTCAGATTTCTCGAGGTGCAACGAATGCTCCGAAACAAAGAATGTGTTGAACCAGAAATGAAACAGTTTTTCCTGTTAAATAAAATGTACCGCGTTACATCGAGTATACATTTAAAATGGCAGAGCAAACGAGAACCAACCTTTTTGAAAGTTTCTTTCACAAAAAACTGTATCTTGACATCTCCTTCCAAATGCATAGGTGGAAATGTCAGCTGCAACAAATCTTTTTCCCTGTCATACTTTATCTAAAAACGACGAAGAGTTAGCTCATGAAAAAAGTTGCTTCCAATGTCTGATGAGATTCTAAATGTACCTGTATCACTCGGGCAACAAGTTTCTTTTCTTTACAAAAGGCGTTGAACGATAGCGCTGATAATGGCAAATTGCAGGAGCGACCTTTGGTTAGACTGATCAAAATTGGTACATAGGGTAAAAAAAAGTGATATTCTACCTGTTCCTTGTTCTTTCAATATCTTGGGAAATGAACGCAGCGTTATAGTGGTCAGGTGCATCGGTTTTTCATAATATGACAGTTTTTCCTTCAGGTATCTGTAGAAGTACCCAATATAACGGATTTGACTCGGAATTGTAACTCCCTACGCCAATGACATATTTGCGTTAGAAAGCGTCGATTAAACGGTACCGTTCTGTATGCCTCATGATTGTTAAGAAACAGCGAAGAGTTATAATCAACACACCTCGCCGTCAAATGTTCTGACTTGTCCGTAATACTTTAGACAGTCTTCTAGTTTTTCTTGAATTCCAGCATATATCATGTAAGCGCATAACATGACCCCTGTTCTTCCTTTCCCAGCTTTACAATGCACGACAGCAACATTCTCGGGACTTTGTCCAAGCCATTGCTCGACGTCGCGACAAAAGGGTTCAATGATGGTGAATGGTGGGGCGTTGTGGTCGTCGAAGGGGAAGGTTGCGACTAAAAAGTACAATTTTTAAGCACAGAGACGACGAATTGTTAGTGAAATTGGAACAGGGGGAATGACGAGAGGCTGTGAAGTTGAACGGAAGAAAATGTCGAGATTAAGAATGCGTACCTCGTCCGTGAAATTTTGCAGGATCATATGCCCGTTCCGAACACCTAGTATGTCAATTTAGGGATTATAAATTCATGTTAGACAAATATATTAATTCTGAATAACCATCAAGCATTCAATACGCACAAATTATACACTCTATAATGATCCTTATGCCGTTTTTCGAGAAACCTGACATGACGAAGGGGTAGAAAATTAGTGTACGTGGAATGAATAAATTAGCATTGAAAGCATTTCTCCCTCTCCCCCAAAAAGCATTCATGCAAATGATAAATTTCAGAGCCTCAATATTATCCAAAGAGGTTGAAGGTATAATTGAACATAAATAGCATCATTCTTCCATGTAAGGGGCTGACACTGCCGTCGAATAAATTACCTTAGTACTTCCGACAATGGATTCCTATAAAAACCTTCAACATTTTCTGACGGAAAACCCATTGCTACAAGTTTCTCGGTTATATCTGTTTACAGAATACGAGCAGTGTTAGTTTACGGAGCCGGGGAGATGCATTTCGACACAAGGGAATGGATACAAGACAAGATAAATCGAGGTCGAAGCCATTTTGAGTGTCGATGAGACGCCTCTTGTTCCCCGAGACAGCGTTTCTGAGAGGTTTCAGCATGAATTCACTATTATCAATTGAGAAGAGAAATATATCTGAAGATGCATAGGTTTTAATGTCGTCGAAATAAAATGTCGACTTCCACCAGTCCGTCGCTGTCAAGTCCATTCGACCTTTTGTCACGTGACGCATTCCGTCACCACGGTGAAAAGTGCAATTCTGGCGATGTTGGCAAAAGTATATGTGATACTATGATGTGCATTTCAATAAATTATCCCGTTAATTATGTAAAAACAACTCTTACATCGTTTAAGCCGTGATCAGAAATCAAGTATTGCCATAGTGGCATAGCTTTCTGTCCTTTGAAACGCGACCTGTCGGAGTGCGATGGCTCCATCAGAGATACGGCTATGTCGACTGCGATGGATGACTGGAATATCAGCTCTAATTCCAGTTTTCATCCTAATACCACGCCACTCAATGTAGAGAAGACATGGCTTAATGATAAATTTATTTTCACTCTAACAGTTGTGCAGGATCACAGTGTCTCGCTTGCCAATGCCAATGAATTGTCTCCAAATCGAGCCAACTAACTGTATCCATGGCTACATTCTTTTGCGCATATGGGTTTAAATTGTACGAATAAGTCTTTAGAAATCAGCAGTGTGCACTCAACGCTGTGTTGGAACGGATGAGTAACGGCGATGAAGGATCCTGATTAGTGTGGACAATTGTGTCCAGAATCGAGATTGTGCACACGTTGCCTAGGGCACTTGTGATCAGCGATCCCAATGTAGGACATGGCAGACCTGAATTATCAATGGTTTAGCAACCATTCCGTACGACTGTTGGTGCAACCTAGGAAAAGTAGAGAGAGCTGACTGAGTCGAAGGATGGAAGTGAGAGCTCTACAAAGACATACATCTGGCAGAGATTAGAGGCACTAAGGGAGCGAAAGAAAAGAGAGCGGCGTGATAAGCAGAGAGAGAAGGGGTAGGTGGACAGAGTACATAACATCTGTGGAGGAATAGAGTGTATACAAGTATAAATGTAGTGTTTATAGAATATAATAGATGGAGGAATGCGCGAGTGGAATTGCCGCTGCTTCTGTTCCTGCCAATTCCTTCGCTCATTGAATTCCCTCCTTCCGACACTGCGAATTCATCCACCATTCCACTCTAATTCCGACCATCTCCTGCCCTCCTTTCTCCCCCCGCCATCTCTAAATGGATGACGAACACAAAATACTCCACTCAAAGTCCATCAACGCTCTACAATCCCTCGCCGCTCCAAACAAAAACGAACTCCTCATACACGACCAGCAAGATACCCTTCTCTCCCTCGCAAACCCATCCCCTTCCTCCCACTCCGCTCCTCTCACTTCTCCCCTCGCAGCTGCCCTGAATCTGCCCCTACACTCCCCCATTAGCCCTTCTCAACAAGACGCTTCCCTCAAACCCGTCAATGCAACCGCTCATCGTCACTCGCATTCTGATAGCGCCGAACCTGCTACGTCCTTGAGGTCGCCAATATTAACACTGACCGGTCGAGACAACTTAAACCATGAGAATAGAGATAAAGCCGCAGATATAAAGAATGAAACTCTCGATGTCACAACGCTATCCAAATCGCAAGTCCGGTTTCTGAAACATTTTCCAGATAGAAAAGATGAGGTGGCTACTTTGGTGAAAGGTGAGTTGTTCTACTTTTCCCTTTTATTTTTGAGACATAGCACCTTCCTTTTGCTTTTCTTAGATTAAATGCGACTCAAAGTTGGGATAGAGTTGGACCATTACGCAGTCCTTAGTCACTGATAATTTTACATAATCTGGTTTTAATCTTCCCCCTTCCTCCACTCAAATTGCTCCCACACTTAGCTCACAATGGCTCTCTCAACCGAGACGGCATCATATGGCAAGGAAAATTATTCCTTACATCGGCCCATTATTTTTTCTTTGGTCGAAATGGATCAAAAGCAGCCAAACTCGCCATAAGGTTGCACGACATCATTTCCATCTCCGAGAAACAAAGTGATGACGGCGTCCCCACCGGGGTCCTAAAGATATTAACACTGATGGGGAAGGTTCATATCAATTCATTTAAAATGCTGAGAAATAAAGCAAGAACACTGAAGAGACTCTCCTTGTTTTTATTTTAGTACGAGTTTGGCGACTTTTCCAAGCGCGAAGAAGCCTACACCGATGTGATGGGCGTGTGGCAGACTTCTTTGAATACAATGGTACGTTCTTACAGCGCTGCCACTTTATACAGTATTTGACCATGTTGACATGATAACTCGTTTCCTGCGAATCAGAAGCGAAGTAAATCCAAGCATGAAAGGACCACCTCTTCTATATCCTCTCCTATCCTACCGGATTTTCCTCGGTCGGATCTTCCTGCTAATATAGCATCAGAAAGTACGAATGAAGCATCGACTGTGAAGGAGCAAAATGATTCACAAAAGTCGCCGGCAAATCCAAGTATGGTCACTAAACCTTCCATGGAATTTTCCAAATCTTCTTCCGGGTTGGCAGATGCAAGCAAGAAGGGCGACGGGACAGAAATAAATCAATTAACTAGTAAGTCTAAGCCGCCATTACCTATTCCTATCCCTGATCGAGCGGCTCCCTCTACTACCTTGGTCGATGTGAATGTGACTTCGTATCCGGTGGTGCCGATGCGCCAGCAGTCTTTGCATCAATCAACACTTCCCTCTAAACCTTTACCCGAAACGCAGCCACAGGCATCGACATCATCTAGTTCCTCCAGCCCTATCCCTGTCGCTTCTGCCACTTCGCCACTCCCTCCACTACCGTTACTCAATGGACAAGTTCCAAGAAAGACAACAATGAATGAACTTTTTCGAAGTCTTGGTAGGAAGATGAAAGTAGGTTTAGACAAGGATGGAGTGAATGGAGCGGGCAGTGGCCATGGAACACCGACTGGAATGGCGAGTGGGGTAGTGAGCGGAAACGGAAGTAGCGCCGCTCTAATTGTTGGGACTCCCCCTTCCATTTCTGTGGCGAGTGATAGCACACTCGTTCAAGCGCTCTCCACGCCCCCGAAGAGTACAGACAACAGATTGGAAAAGGCTGTAAACGAGTCTGCCCCTCCAACAGACTCCTCCCTCCCTTCGCAAGCGCCCGCGGGGGAGCCACCGATCACCAAACCCACAATAGTGTACCCACCGGCCCCGATTCCCTTCGATTTTGAGCCATTTTACAAGCACGTTGTGCTAAATGAGATTATTCCCCTAGAAATCAATATTCTATGGGAGTTGGTATGGTCTGACAGAAACAACGAAGTGTTGAAAGAAGCGCATAAAAGGAGGGAAACCGAAGGTGTGAAGATTGGGGAGTGGAAAGTCGTTGGTGATGGAAGCGAGGTGGAAAAGAAGGGGCGAGAGCTGGGTTATAGCGTGATGTACAAAATGCCTATGCGTAAGTGTTTCTGGCGCGCTTGAAACGATTGACTTTCCAATCATAACATTGCTTCCTCTTTCAGAACCGAAAAAGTGGGCACAATGTACTGAAACTCAGACGATAACGAAGTTTGACCCATTGTAAGTTTGTTTTCGTGCTCGTTTTTGTTATTATGTGGAGGAGTACACTCCTCTTTACTTCACTCGATTGGACTACGTTTTGATAGACTCACCGCCCGTTTTCTCGTTCGTATTCATTTCTGTCATCTATTTAATCATAAAGTCTCAAAGTCTTTTCCTGCACCAGTTGTACTCCAACTGTTCCGTTCGGTGACCATTTCACCACTCATAATCGAGTTTCACTCTCCTATGTTTCCCCAACTTCCACTCGACTTCATGTTTCTACGATGACAAAATTCATCAAATCGACCATGTGGGAATCCAAAATTGAAAAAGGCGCAGTGGACGGGAGTACGGGGTACTATGTGGAAGTTAAGAATGTCGTTTTAGAGATGATCAAAAGTGGACGAGTGAATAATGGGGGAGGTGGCATCATTGGGAAGATGGAAGTTGGTAAGAACGGAGAAGTTGGAAAAGAAGACGAAGTTAACTTATCTACTACAAATGACAATAGCGGAGGCAAAGACGGAGTTTTGTCTAAGGGTTCTGCTGGGCCTGATATATTATCGACAACTACAACCACAGTCACGGAAACCACAGTGATGCGGTCAACGGGGGAGTGGTTTACCGTAGGGTCAGTCATTCAAAAGACTGTGCGTCTAGTCTCGAGTGGGTTTAATTTCATTCCGTTTTCCCCACTTTCGCTATTCCGGGCATCTCCGTCGCCGCTGCCGGAATCCAAGTCTAAAACGAAATCTCGCAAATCTCGTTCCTCTCGGTCTTCGAAATCAAATAGAGAGACTGATACACAGAAACCAAAGATTAAATCCAAGTCACTGTTGTTACTTTTATTGACCATAGTATCGCTGGTCAATCTGATCCAGGTTGTAAGTTTATTAGAAAAACTCACAATACTGGTCTCATTTTCATCATCCTCTACGATGGACGAGAACGGGTTAGAATTTGGGGCCGGATCTTTGATCCCAAATGTCGGACAACGGAACAGTAATGGCGGCGCTTATATGCAGAAGGATATTGAAATTCCTTCTGGTACGGAACACAAAGGAGGAGTATTGGATAACATCTCAAACAAGCTTAGTCGTCGAAACAGTAAAATCAATCTGCTATGGAGACGGTTAAAAATATTGAAGAAGGAGATGGACGAAATTTGGGAAGTCGTGAGTACAGTTGAAGGGGGGAATATAGGACGTGGAGATGGAACAGAGGTAGAAAATCATGTCAAAGTATAGAATGTATATTATAATGAAACGTCGAAATACGTCAAATAGAGTTGATATGACTTCTTGGAATTCCACAGATTATGAAGAGACAGAATGATATTATCGTTCAAATTTTCGAGTGGAAGGCGGGCAAGAAGTGAAGGACGAACACGTTCCATCACCGGCCGCAATCAATATCACCGAACCCAAGGATCATCTTAAATCTTCATCTCACTTTCCATCTTCAATCTCTCGTTCCCCGTATATCTAAACAATGTCAGACCGAGGTACCGCAAAAGTATTAACCAAACTCCAAAAATCACTCGAATCAGGCGACTACTATGAAGCCCATCAAATGTATTTAACAGTTTGCAATCGGTACCTTAAACAAAAGAAAATTTCGGAAGCAGTTAAATTGTTGAGTGATGGTGCTAAATTGTTGGTTCAACATAAACAGTTTGGTAGTGCCTTGGAGTTGTGTCAAATGTTGGTGGATACTTGGATTGATAATGCTGAAGAGATAAAGTCGGAACAGTTGGGTATGATACGCCTCTTGACTTTTCAGTTTTATTTTAACTTCGAAATTCGAGATATTCCTGGTGGAATTATGTATCTTTGTATTATGTTGTTCCTGAAGAAGACAGAAATTTTTTCTTGACTTACAAGCTGATAATCGTGATACATGTTTTGTGCTTGGCGTCATGTTTGTTTATCATTGATCATTCAACTAACCTCTTTACATTATCTTTTTCAATTTCAATATTCTAATTTATGTAAACGACATAGAACTATTTTTCGACTTGTTGAATGCGTTTCCTGCCAACCAATCCCAAACCGAAGAATTAATGAAGGCAGGGTTAAAGTATGAATATTTTCCACGTTCTTCGGTGAATTGGATTCTGCGTTGGTTGCATCAGTTTATAGAACCTCGGACTGTTTGATCGACGTTTTTATCAAATGATGGATACTAATTGTTTGAATATGTTGGTTTTGTGTTTGTTTAGATGGACTTCAAAATGCGGCGGAACTACGAATGCAGATCCGTTAATGCATCATCAATGTGGGGTTATGAGTTTTGAAAGTTTGTGTTCTTTTGACTTTTGATTTTCAGTTCATTGATATAAGGATGGCTTACTTATATTTGCATGGTTGCACTGTCCGTTTCGTTGTCTTTCATTTTATTTAATGTGTTTATTTCATGTGTTTATCTCTCGGCTTATTATTATATTGAACTTTGTCCGTGCGCGAATTGGATAAATAGCACAAAAATATGAAGCTGCTCAAAATCATTTCCTTCAGGGGACTATTGATTCTGCGGAATCTTTGGCTGTGTTGATGATTGCTCAAGGGAAACAGGCGTTAGAATCTAAGAAAATCGCGAGTGTGGAACAGATTGCCAATTTTGCTTTGAGACCTGTTTTAGAGTACGCTACATTGGCTCTCCTCATCATTGTCTCTTTTTTTCTTTCTGTCCTCGCATTGAATTCTAACATCTACGCGGTTCCATCTTTTTAACTATGTGTCTGATTGGACGACAAAAGGTATCTCTGCAACAAAAGACTGTCACACGCATACACTTTTTACAACAACTTTATCGACGCCTTGATTCATCTTGACCCGAAACTGAAATCCACATCCATCACGAGCACAGCATGGCCTGATAGTAAATTAAATGTTGTGACTATTCCTATACTTAATTTCTTGGGTTTAGTGATTGTAACAGTTCAAAGAGGTATGAACGCTGTGAATGAGTTTGTTGGTTTGAGGAGGAATTATAATGCCGGTGACAACGGTGATATCGTCAGTCAGGTTTGTTGTTACATTCTATTCACTGTTCAGTTTCGTACCTTTCATCTGGGTACGCTTCATCTGCTTCCCAATCTCTCGGAATCTGACGACATTTTCTTTACACTGAATTTGATAGGCTCTCGATAGAATCGGTCTCTTGTACTTCCAGATTCAACCGCCACGTCAACAAGCTAATATCTTGCAAGAAATGATGAGATCACTATTCAGTGGTGAAGGTGGTGCCGGCGCAGGTGGCGCCCAGGGCGCACAAGGTCAAGCGCAAGGTGAAATTGAAAGTGGAATTCAAGAAATGGATTAGTGTGTGGTAATAGCAGATTGGGTTATCAATGGGCGTGAATAACGAATGATAGAGAATGGTGACAAGAACATAAGGCGAATGTCTGATAGATATCTGATACTGAACGCAATAAATAAATTTTGAAGGAACACCGAGTAAGCTTAATGAATCTTTTTCGGTCGTAAATTTAACTTGAAAAACTCAGGCAGTAATTTTAAGTAATTATCAGAATGATAAAGCCAATATGCGCTCATGTGTGGCTCTGTCAGATGGATGGAGTTTAGGGCCATGGCAACAGAACACGTGGAAAATTGTTCTCTTGTCTCGCATCTTCAAAGATTCTACGAAATTAATTAGAACTATTCATTTGACTTATGATATCATGGATACTAAGACCGCCTTTTTCCACAATCCGTACAGTATCTTCACGTAGTTATACCTCGCTTCAATCGTCTGTTTTGCCATCAAATAGAGTTCCTCTGACAAGATTATACGGACGAAAGACTGAGATATCGACGACACTTCCTCCCAAACCCATAACAGAAACTGTAAAGCTTTCTCGTAAACCGGCTCCTCAGTTTCCGCTCAAATCTACTGCAGTAGTTTCCGACTCACCCACAAAGGCTTCAGCAAATCAAGAATGCAATACTACGACCCGTTCAATCAGCCCTACTAAGTATCTCTATACCCTTCGCTCCACTTTCCTCGCTTCCGGAGATCTTTCAGACATAGCATGGTCCGCTTATCTGCAACTTCGGAACAATGGGCTGAATCATTTGATGACTCTAAAGGATATCAAGCGACTTTACTTTGTCCTCACTAGATTTCGAAAGGATAGGAATAAGAAACGTATAGTTGATATCTACGACGATTTAAAAATATTAGGAGTTGATTCAAGGTTGCAAACGTTGGATGGGTCCATGACACCTCATGTTTACCAGTACGTTATTGAAGCGTTTGCTGCGTTAAATTTGACGAAAAACCTACAAATTGTCTTGACTGAAATGAAGTCAAAATCAGTCGAAATGACAATTCCCAGTTATGGCATCGTGATGAAATATTATCTCCGAAAAGACATGAACACAGACGTTGTACAATTATTCAAAGAATTTGTCGGAAAAGGGAATCGCAAACCTTCAGATGAAATGCTAACTGCCGTACTAAAGGCTTATTTTGCGACAAACGACACTCATTCCGCAACTGAATTATTCGAGACCGTCATCCAGTTTAAAGAGTCACCGCCTATCACGACGTTCTTCAACGAATATATGGATGGATTAATCAACTCAAACAATACGGCGTCTGCTTTAGACACATTTGATGTTATGAGATCGCTTTCAGTTGATCCTGATATTCAAACTATTAATATCCTTATCAAAGCTTATACATCAATCGGCAACATATCCTCTGCGTACAAGTTATTTAAATCTCTTCCCTCACAATACCAGCATCTGCGCGCCAACGTGATAACTTATACAACATTAATCACCGGATTATTGACCGATTCGATTAATATTAAGATCGCTGAATCATTACTTCAAGAAATGACTACACTGGGAATCCAACCAACCGTTCAAACTTTCACAACATTCATTCATGGTTATCTGTCCAAAAAGAAAACACTAAAAGCTTTTGAAATGTACCAAAAAATGGTGGACGAACACCGGATAAAACCTAATGTTGTTACATTCACCACATTGATAAAGTATTTTGCGGATCTACATGAAGAAGGGGCCGGGCAAAGATGTTGGCAGATTTATACCGATATGATATCGAGAAAGGTGAAGCCTGATATCGCCGTTTTAACAGTGTTGCTAAAGCGGTTCATAAAGGATGGTAATGATGAAGGAATTAAAACAGTAATAGACGAAAGGAAAAGGTGGAAGGTGAAGGCGGATGATCGATTTGATAATGTCATTGCATGGTACAATGGAGCAAAGAAAGAATGATGGAGATACATTGGTTTCTGGAAGAAGTAAAGTTTGATGATAAGGGAGTCCGAGAAAGAAGAAAGTAATAGCTGGAGGTGGGGTGTAATGGACAAGAACCTTAGCTGTGATCTCACGCAAATTATCGTCTATATTTATTTCATACTTGTACATACGATTTTAAAATTTGAACAAATCAATCAGGGCAGCAACGGATAAATCATATTTAATGCTTCATGGTCCTACATTGGTCATTTCGGAATAACAGATTGTAAAGTAGCAGCTTCTGTAACTGCAGTACTTTTTTCACCCACTTCCTTAATCATCAGCGATACACCAAATCAGGATTTGAGCTCGAGGATCTCCGACGGTTATTGCCCAGATTCATGATTCATTACCACGAAATTCGCGCGCATTAACCCCGTCGTTAACAAGCACTCGTTTTCTGGCACTATCAGCTCTGACACTGAGTAGATTCATATTGGAAGCAAGTTTGCCAGCACTGGCATTTCCTTCTGAATCCCAATTCCCGATCATGCTCGATGACATCAATTTATTCAATCCGATTGCAGACTTTCCGAATAAATTGATATTGGACGATAAGCTTGCATTAGCCTCTGTTTGCTGTAAATGATGGCTGTAACGTTTCAACAATCTATCTTCCACGTCGGCAGATAAACCAGGATCGGGTAACGATTCCAATCCTTTCGAGCTCAAACTAGAGTTGTTAATTGTCAGAAAGCCGCCGTTTCTATCTGGCGAGTTGATACCAGCAGAACTGTTCATCACACTCGTGGGCGATGTAAAATTGTATAGATGGTTAGTTTGTTTGGATGCAGGTTGAACAATATGTTCATTAGGCCAGGATGACGTATCTAGACCGGTAATTTTCCGTACCATCTCTGCAATGTTAACTTGTAGAGGATCAATTTCGGACGGCTGATGCCCTAAAACGGTATTGCGGAAATCGTTTGAAGGAGTCCCAATAGAAGGCAGATTAGCAAAAGCTGATTCTTGAATTTGATTCTGTGCCCTTTTTTGCTGCGCAGTCTGATTTTTACTTGCTGATGAAGAAAATGCCGAAGAGCGTATTTTATTACCGTTCATGCTATTCCGATTAGTGGAGCCACAATGTCTGGATTCAGAATTAGAATGTTCCACCAAAGAACGAATAAGTAATTGTGATATGCGTTTTCTAACATCTGCCCGTCGTCGGATGGATGACGGTAAAGTGATTTTTGTTTTTTCTGAGCTTTGTCGCTTCAATTGAAGATCGTGCCAATTCGGTGGCGACACATACCAAGCGCCGTATTGGAACGACTTCGGAATTTTATAAATCGAATCTATTTAAGGAAAGAGGAATCTGTAAACAACGGTTCGACGGCTAAACCGTATAAACGGTCGATTAAGAGAACGATACGAGCTCCAATCAATGTCCTCTCCTTCGTCCATTTTGTATTGTTTCGGTACAATAATTCCATCGAAATCGAGCTTTAGGTACTTTTTCAATCCTTCCAGTAGAGCTTTCGGAGGGTCAGTTTCCAGATAGACTGTTGCATTCCCTGGTCGACGGTCAATGCTTTCAGACACGGAATCAATGATGCCTTGAATGACTTCTTTGTCTATATTCATTTGATCGATATCTATCTCGCTCAATTTGCGCCTTGCTATCGGGATCGGGTTATCTATGCTTGTATCCCTAGTGTCGGAGAGAATTCTTCGGAGATCTTTTTTTACCATATCAAGTTCAATAGCGGAGCCCGAACGACTATCGATTGACGCTAACAATAAATCCGAACTATCTATTTCAGAGGCATCTCCTTTCGGCTCGACGGTAAGATGCAACAAATTTCGACGCTGGCGTGCACACAACAGCCTAATTCAACATAAGATTAGTTCAATCAATCGACTAAGCGAATCTCTAAAAGATTTCACCTCCACAAGGCTGAGTCCTTTTTGCATAAATCTTTATTGTAATTGTGCAATAGTTTTGGATGAGCGTCGACGTGATACCTTTCCAATGCCAGTTCAAAGACATCAGATGATTCAGACGGTCGTTTGATTTGGGCAGCGATAATGTTACTTAGACGATATAGTTTAGTGTAAATAGACTGTTGGTTCCGACATTGATATATTGACTGAAGGGGTGAGATCCGACGGGAAATCGCACCAGACAGCCATTTGAGTCGTTTATTCGTCCTGGAGAACGGAAGAGTAGGATCGATGCTAGTGAGGTATGTTTCTGGCCGACTCTGAATTATCGGTGATAAGACATCCGAGTTCGTTTTATGGGGATATGTCGAGAAATGTTCCACCCAGATCAATGATTTATTTAAGCACTCTCCATCAGATTTTGAGAGTTGAATTCAAACAAACCTGAAAATCCTCAAAATCAGTGAATCTTAGAGTCAGCAATCCCTCTAATAAATATCTAACTTCCAGGACGGTCCATGGTTTGTCGGCGGCTGCCATCGACGATGACATCTCCTCTGAGCTGCTATCCGAGTTAATATTCAAGGGATAGTGTGATTTCATCCTTGTCACCTGGAAAACCACACTGCTTACTGGGAGTCTAATATTTAGATACTGATGCCAGCTGTTAGGGCAAGGAAATTAGAATTGATATAATCGAATGTGAGAGTCGCTGATTGCACAGAAGGATGGAAAATGAAGACGCGATCGACTTTCAGGTTCGCATTTTTGCCCGCTTTGTGAAATTGATTTTTCATTCCCCCAGAGAACGAAGTTGGTAAATCAGTGAAGATATCCTTTGGGTCATTCTATGCGGACGCTCCGTCTATAAACGTCGGCATTGTGTGTTCTGGATAGAGTGCCGTGCTTAATTATATACATGAGGAATTTATTCATTTTGTACTTTGTGCTATCCCCTGAAAGAAACCATCACTTGGATTATTCTGCTTTCTCCAAACTTCAATTCTGCAATTTTGACCTTATCCTCCAATACTCTTCCTAATAACAGCATCCTCGTCGAAACATTCTCAGATGACCAATTCTGGTTTTGTGTCAGTCGTTTCTTCAACAACGCTATCGTTTCATCTGATCCGATGGTGATCGCTACATCTGCATTCGTACTCAATCGACAAATTATATCAACTGGGGTTCCTTGGATCTTGGGTGTATCATTGATCGTCTCTGCAGACCCTGTCGATTTTGCTAGTAGATTGGACTTGATGAGATTTGTAGGGGCTATGATAACATAGTTGGGAAGGACGTATCTGTTCCCAAGAATATCTGTGGAAAATTCAAAGCAAGTATTTCAGCATCGCAACAAACATTAAATACAGAATCTTTTTTCGGACTCAGAAAATTTACCATAGCATCCCTGCGTTAAATCCCCAGTAGGTAGCGATACTGCGAAATTCGTAGTTAGTTGCAATTGCAAGAGTTGCTCAGCTTTCAACTTCGTAATCCCATATACTGATAACATACTTTGCGCAGCATCTAATATACATTGAGCAAGATTAATATCATCAGCTTCGCAAGCCGATTTTAGAGCCTGCCATATTTCAAGTTTTCCCTGTAAGTAGATAAGGTAGAATTTATCGTCAAGCTCTGACTAATGGCGCAGTTGTCTAAATATCAATGCATTGTCTATAGTGGGTTATCATACCTCATATGAAGGCGCAGTATCCCAAAATGTCTCTGACAAATAAGATAATTTATGTTAACAAAGTTGAAATTTATAATATGATTCAACACCCGTGGATCGATCAGCTTTTCTTTACCTTTCTTCGATTTCCACTACAAAAAATTATAATGTCAACTTACAATGCTTCAGAGATATATCGTGCGCATTCCCAGAAAGGGCAACAGACTTATGAATTTACGATTCTTACCTCATCTTCCGTCATCGGTTTCTCCGAACTCCAGGTCGCCCCTTTTCGACTGAACTGCTTGTTGCCTGTTTAGAGGTTCAGTGATCTGTCAGTAATCTATTAAGCAGCCCACTAGTTACATCTGCAATTTAGCCAGTAGTCAATTGCGAAAACAATAGAAAAGGAACGGAAAACGTAGCACTGGGGTGAACGACGTACCGGACAGCGTTATATCCCCGACTGCATTGCCATCTGTTTCAACCCTTTGCCCTCTTACAGGTAGACAAAGAAGGGAGCCCATATACGGATTGTAGTAGGCTTAAATATTAATAAAGAATTGAGCTTGTAATCCGCTAATGTCGGCAGGAATTAGCAATTGACAGAATTTAGCTTGTTCCCCAAAGAGCCAGAATTGCCCGATCCGAAGACGCGAAGGGGAATCACGCTATGATGTGCTGCACGGTCGTTCGTTCTTCAGATGACAACTACAAGACAGTACACTACACATTGTACCAATATTATTCATGTGTGCAGTATCATTGGGTCAATTGCGTCTGTCAGCGTAGCAACTCTAGTGTTTCAACTCACATTGAAGAAGACATTGCTCTCATCAATGGGGAGACCGCGGCCTTCGGTAGTATTGATGGAAAGCGTTTAATCACAAGTTTTTGGCCTCGTTATCTTTGAGTCTTTTCCTGGAGATAAGTTGAAGCCATAACAGCGCCCTTGCATTTATAGCCACCATTCACATCCATGTCTTTCGTGGTCTGCTAAGGATTCACTGCAAGTTCAGAAAAAACGAATTGGAGTAGTTTAAATGTAGTATACTCGTTGATGGCATACATTGATTAATCACCCCTTCGGCAATGCATATTATAGCGAACATAGTACTTTACTTTTCACAGGTGTCGATCATACGGTTTGTGTGTATGTAACAACTGGTTCAGAAAAATTCAAGGACTATTAGCGGTGTATTCGATGCCCTCTGCATACTCCCAACATCTTACCAAACGATTAAACATTTTGATTTTCGTCGAATATTTTGAGTTTTAACAGGTACGGCGACGAGGGAACTCTCTACTCTCTCGATGCGGAGGAAGATCCACACGTTGGAAACGCCATACCGAACATCAGAATTTTGGCAACCCTACTCCGCTGACGAAATGTGCAATTTTGGGTATTGCTAAATAACATCACCTTTTGTGGATCTTATTGCACACTCTCAGTAATAGAAAAATGCCTTCTTACTCTCCTGACGACCCCAACTCTTTTGCCAATACCCATCAGGCGCGAGTTAGCCATGTCCACTTAGACCTGACAACGGACTTCGCCCGTAAGGTCTTATATGGAAGTGTGGTTCTGGATTTCGTAGCATTGGATAAGGCCACCATAGTAATTTTAGATACTAGTGGATTAAAAGTGCAGAAGGCCGAAATGGGTGGAAAAGAGTTGAAGGTACTGTCATTCTTAGTTGTGTGGATTCAAATCGTATTGCAGTCATAGCTTCCGTGGAAAAACTCTATATAGAATCACTCGCCTGTTCCTCTTCAATACTCTCGCTTCGTACGTTCAAAAATGTCTAACATAATAGTTCGCACTTTCTATCACAGTTTGAACTTTCCGCTCACCACGAAAAATTCGGAAGCGCTTTGTCAGTCACGCTACCATCTGCTGTAGAAAAAGGGACTCAATTCAAACTAAAAATTACGTACGAAACCGGCGAAAAGTGTACAGCTGCGCAGTGGCTAGCGCCCGAGTATGGTTACTCTTTTGTCAGAGTTGAAACTGGCGTGATCTAACATTGTCGATGTTATACTGTTGTCAAGGCAAACGGTCGGAAAAAAGCACCCATATTTGTTTACTCAATGCCAAGGTTTGTATTCTTGCTTTTGAATTCTCCGTACCCATTGGATAGTTTGTAATGAAAGGGCTATTTCTTTTTGACAGCAATTCATTGCCGCAGTTTAGTCCCAATTCAGGATTCCCCTGTCGTTAAACTGACATACAGCGCAGCGATCACTGTTCCGTCCCCTCTTCGAGCTCTCATGAGTGCTCTTCGAACTGGTGACGCTCCTTCTCCAGTTTTAAAAAGTCACCATGTTTACAAGTTTAATCAGCCCACGTCAATTCCGAGTTACTTGATTGCTCTCGCTGTAGGAAACTTGACTGGTGTTGATGTCGGACCGCGGACCACTGTTTTCGCCGAGCCTGAAGTTGTGAAAGAAGCTGCGTCCGAATTCGATGAAACTGAAGAATTTATCAAAATTGCAGAGAATCTTGTAAGTGATATTTGCCTTTAATATCTCAAGTTAATTTATTATTAACAGTCTAAATCCAGATCACCCCTTATGAGTGGGGAAGGTAATTATTAGCATTAACAGACCACTCCCCAGCGCTTTAGCTTATGCGTACTTTTATTCTTGTTCCGGTAGATACGACTTGCTCCTTCTTCCAGCAAGCTACCCATATGGAGGAATGGAAAATTCATGCCTCACTTTTGTCACGCCGACACTTCTTGCTGGTGATAAATCATTGACTGACGTAATTGCTCACGAAATTTCCCATTCCTGGGCTGGAAATCTCGTTACAACACGTAATTGGGAGCATTTTTGGTTGAATGAAGGGTGGACGATGTTCATCGAACGTAAAATTATCGGAAGGATGAAAGGAGAACCTCATAGACAGTTTAGCGCTATTATTGGATACAAGGCACTGGAAGAGAGTATTGAACACTTCGGGCCCAGTAATCGTTTGACTGCATTGAAACCTGATTTGAAGGAGACCGACCCGGATGATGCATTTTCGAGTGTTCCATATGGTGGGTTGCGACGTTCAATTTTCATCGTCAGTTATGTCCATCCCATCTTTAATTGACTTTTAACCTTGCAACTAGAAAAGGGCTTTAATTTTCTTTATTATCTGGAACAACTTCTTGGCGGCGCTTCTGTATTTGAACCTTACATGAAAGCATATTTTCAAAAATTTGCCCATCAGAGTATTTCAACTGATGATTGGAAGAAGTATTTGTATGAATATTTTGAAAGTCATCATGGCATCGAAAAGGTGAAATTATTGAATACTGTAGAATGGGACAAATGGCTCAACGCTCCAGGGTTGCCGCCAAAAAAGAATGTATTCGATAACACTTTAGCGAGCGATGCTGAGAAATTGGCTGAACGGTTCTTGATCTCACTCTTGCCTTCCAAAAGGGTGCCGTCGTTAACATGCTTCATCTAGATGGGATCGATGCCGTGGAAAATTTGATATCAATGAATTCGAAGTTTCGGATTTGGAGAAATTCAGTTCTTTACAAATTGGTTTGTAATGTTTTTTATCTTAAATGTATTATATGTAGTTAATTACTATGAGGCACTGACCTTCAAACAATATTGTTTCGAACAGTCGCATTTCTGGAGAAGCTAGACTCCAAAGAACCACTTCCTCACCAGATTCTTCAGAACATGGATAATGTGTACGGCCTTTCGAATGTTCGAAACTCGGAAATTCGATTTAGATGGCAATTATTGTGTATCCGTACGTTTCTCTCGTCGATTACCGCAAGGAAGTATTGAGTAAATTGTTAATTGAATTGCATTTTGCGATGCTCTAGATGCGGAATATGAACCGATCTACCCCCACGCCGCCAAATTCGTTGTAGAGCAAGGTCGAATGAAATATGTGAGACCATTGTACCGGTAAGGAATTCATTTTTCTTAAATTTTTATTTACAGCCGCTTTGTGCACAGAAATTGACCAATATTTTGTACAGGGCACTCAACAAAACCAAGAATGGAAAGCAACTTGCTTTGGATACCTTTCATAAAAACAAAATGTTTTATCATCCTATCTGTGGCCAAATGATTGCCAAGGATTTAGGAGTTGTTTATTAGCTTGGAACTTGTTGATGCTAAAGTTGGTGGTAGTAGGTTAAGATCCAGTTAGATATAGAATTTACACTTAACGAGAGTTGCAAGGGCGATATGTTGTGATACAGTGAAATCGACAATAAACTATGAATCTCAGAGTTAGTAAATGTAACTATGATATAGGCACACATTCATGGAGGTGTCCAGCGTAGTTGGGGTGCACTCTTGCTGTTTGCTACACGCCGAGAACGCATCCAACTCCATAATCCTCGCAATCCACACTTCCATCGCACACAGCATCCTGCCGATGATGTCCCATGTCACGATCGATCGGCATTTGAAGGATTCCATACTCTCGGCACTTCTCTCGGCCCTGGACTCTCTCTCGGCATCTGCGCCTTCGTATCTTCAACTGACATTGCAGCAGATTGATCAAATCAATTCGCAAACCCTTGATCAGTATTACATTCAAGAATTTCCGAATGACCGGCAACGATCAATGTATATTTACGCTTGGGAAGGCGCTTGGAGTAGTATACAATATGCCATTAAGGTTGTATTGATATTTCATTCCCTCTCTTGGGGCCTACCGTCTTTCTAAATTTCAGACGTGCAACAAACTGTTTATGTCTATTGTTTGGACGGTATGAATGAAAGAACAGTTGTTTGTTGGTATTATCCTGCGAATCATTCAGACTGCAACTAACACTCTGGTATATCCAGAAAAAATACTCTAGTAAAAAATCTGAGCTGATTCGACAATTTTTTCTACTCTTTGAATTGGCCCTACGTTGGAGCGAAACAGGTTGGTAACTTAAACTTCTGAATTCTTTGGATTATGCAAAATATTTAATTTAAGCAATTTTTCAGGCAAAGGCGGAGATACCTTTGCTGCCTCCATAATCGAAGAATCTTTCGAGTTGAATACGACCGGTGCCTGTTGTCAGTTATTCGATTTCTTGGGTACGAGATATGACAGGTTGATTGCGGTATGTGTCAATGTGTGTGCTATGCTGAAGGTTGTGCTAGTGCTAATGAATTGCCCTAATCGTACAGAATATGGAACCGAAGAAAGGCAAAGGATTGATTTTTCTACGAATCTGCACTGATTTGTTAAGCCGGATCAATCCTGTAAATGAACCAGACTTTGTTTCGAAGGTGTTGTTGTTTCTATCAAAAGCGTATCCTGCTGGTGAACAGTCCGGTATGTTGGATACATTAAAACTTAACTGCTCAGCAGTCGACGTATTAATAGGTCATGATCTCCCATCACAGGTGTAAACCTGAAAGCGTATACCAACGAGGCGAATGTTACGATGATTGAATCCATTCCGGAGGAAGTGATTCAGAAGGCTGGTGAGTGGTTTCCTTGATTGTTCTTCTCGTTACTCCTTTTTTAAACGGCGACTGACAAATTTGATGTTGGTTTCAATTAGGTCCGGACGAAAAAAGTAGAATCGAATTTTACAGCATTCTGTGGCGATTACAGCAACTGTTCAATAATCCGAAAGTGGTTTTGGAAGAAAAGGAAAGAACAAACTTCAGCATGTTCAAGAGTGTAAGTTGCTTTTTACTATCTGGCGCACACGGATGACCATTGTACTGAAGCAAATTATCAGAGCGTTCACAGAACCCTACGGGAATTCGCCGCTATTTCCGAGAGACTCAATGAATCGTTTCGATCTACTACCAAGACGACGTCGAAGCAAGACAGCAAGACCCAGACAAACTCTAAAGCTCACCCGAACCATACGAAAATGGAATTCTTTTCGTCCAAATTTCTGACAAGTTGGGAGTTGTTTGAAGCTGAAGTAAGCCAACGACTTGAATTGCCTGCTATAACATTCATAAGAATATTTTGACTAATTGCGGCTCGATGTCAACTCTGTTCAGCTGACCGATACCTACTTTCGCCGCCAAATTCTTACCCAATTCCTTATTATATTTGAATTTCTGTTATTTTATACCGAGCGAAAGGTAAAAAGATATAATGAACAACTTGGTCAACCCAAAGATGCGAGTCAACCAAAGAAGAATCCCTATATGCTAAGTAAAGACTGGTCTTATTTGAACGAAGATGAGGTACTATCTTCCCTGCATTCCTTTTAGTATGCAATTTTAATTTGTGTGTATTGGCTTCTTAATCTAGACGAGATGGGTAAAAAGTGCTAGGGCGGCGACGATTATCGTATTATCGAGAATTCCCCCAGACGGAATCAAATTTGCGGAAACTGTCGTGACTCTGCTGAAAGAAGAGATGATTTGGGTATGTATGCCTGGATGAGTAAAGATTGGTTTATATAATTGTATTGATAACCGGTTTTATCCATCTTGCATTTCAGGTCAAATGGAAAATGGGATACTGCCGCCCTCCGTTGGCAAAATCTGCAAAGTCTCAAATCGAGAGTAGAATTTTGGAGCGAAGGCAGCTTCTGGTATAATCTTCCGCCGTTCTCTATGTATACTTACGCTTGACGGAGTCATGTGGCTGATCATGTCGTCATATTGCGATAGGATGCGCCACTACATCCCAAGTATCCCGATTTTGGAAATCTTGATTACGATGAACTTTGGAGCGTAGGAATCGACGAAGAGAACTTTTTTAAGGATTCGGAGAGGTTTGCTTGCTATCAATTTAAGGGAGAAGAGAATACGGAACTCTAATTGCTATGCATTTTATTAGAATGGGAATACCAACATTCGAAGAATGGGCTGCCAACTTGGATGATGAATTTAAAGGTGAATTCGACAAAGAATTTATGAAGACTGAGAACTCGGTAAGCTGTCGTGTCTGCTCAATAGCTTAATGGTAAGAGTTAATTAACTCGTTTGTTATATAGGTATGGCTATGGCAAGCATTCCGTATTCTTGGACGCGAACACTTCTCGTCGCTGGCGTTACCTAAAAATACCAAGTTGAATTGGATCGAGATAATTCGGAATCGAGTTTTTGGAATTGAAACAGAAACTCCAGGGACTCAAGGCACAAATACACCTGAGGAAATGGAAGTTGATTCAAACTCTATAAAAGAAAGTACGCCTCCTCAGGCAGACCTTGGCTTAGAAGGGTTGCCTCAAACACTGGTGGAACATAGCGATCAAGATGGTCACGGTGACCCGGCCGACGGTGACATTGAAATGACTGACGCCAAAGTCGAAAGTGGCGTTGAAAATGGTGAAAATGCCGACTTCGGCGCTGATGCTAATGTGGAAGAAGACAAGGACGCAAGACACGAAATGGGAGATGTGCATGATAAATCAGAAAGAGGCTCCGAGAGGGCGGCGCGCGAAGATGTCGACTCTAAAGCATCAGAGAAGTTATCAGGAACCTCGTCACAGCCTTCCGAGGATTCGACTTCCACCGTGTACACTTCTACTGAAAAGGAGAAGGACAAAGCGTCCAAAGGAAAAGATCGCTCTCGTCGGCCAAGCGTGACTTCAGAAGCAGCCACGTCCCATACTCCCAAAACTCCCCCTATGGAGCCAGCTCCTCCTCCAATCGAAATTTCATCCCAATCTCGACATCAACAACTACCTCCGGCTGCCGCACCGTCTTCTTCGCAATCGTCTTTAAATTCATCGAACCAAAGTCAGACTCATACTCAATACCACCCGAGGTATAGTCACCGAGACCGAGATCGTGCCGACAATCGCGCTGGAACTCAGTCATTAAGTCACCATGTTCGTCCTCCTCCCCCGTCCAACATTCCAATGAGACCTCCTCAGCGACCGCCGTACGATCAACGAGGACGTTACGAAGGTTTCCGTGGTAATCCACCACAGACCTATGGACCCCCACCTCCCCCTGGTTCTTATCCGCCTCGGCCTCCTGGTGAATATAGGCAACCCCCTCAACGTGTAAGTTCTTGTGATTCTTCTCATGGTAATTTCTTATTTTGATGATGCTAATGTTGTTCCTTATGACTTTTTAAGAGGTCCCACGGAGGTGGCGATAGTTCAGGAAAAAGGCGATAAAGCAGATTTGATATTGTAAAATATGAACCCGTTCTGACACAATTTGTGGAACACTCTACTGTGTTATTAGTCTGGGATAGCAATACAATGAATTATTTAGTTCTAACAATTATCATCATTACTTAAATTTATTAAGATGGAAGCAATTACGAAGGTTATTTACAATATTAGCTAGCTATACACAATTGTTGACGAAGACATCGATTATTTTTCGCACAATTCCAAGGCATGAGCGAAAAATAATCGACTAAGTGTTGCCATTCCGCTTACTACGCCGCTCTTTCTTCCCTTTGTCCAGTCTAGGAAACTGAGGTTTCATAGGGGACGCAGGTCTTAGCAATGGCGAATATGGGCTAGTCGGTGTAGTTGGTGAACTCGGTGTTGATGATGATGCAGTAGGAAATAACTGTCTGGTTGGTGACGTAGACGATATGAAGTCGTTTAAAGTGTACGGTGGTGACGATATTGGTGGAGGAGCGGGTATTGGGTATTCAAGGTGAGTGGATTTTTCAGATGATGAAGGAATGTGACTGGACTTGAGTGAAAGACTCGGCGGTTTTGCTTTTTGGCGAGATTTTGCCTTTTGTTTGAGGATAAATGTAGAGAAGTAGACAAGACTATTGATAAAACCATTTAAGGGGGTGAAAACCGAATGCAAAACATCTATATGTGATTATGAGCAAAACGATTTAGATATCCAGAACAAACATGTAGGAAACCTATCCCTCGGTTATACGTACATATTGGATAGATCGTATATCCCATTAGATTCGTAATTCTATTCGCAGTACCGAAGATCCAAGTAAAAAAGAAACCGACCAAAAAGAAAGAACTCCTAACGCCATATCGTAATCTTGAATTTTGGAGCGAATTTGTAAGTGCGTCTGCGGAGTCTAATTTCCCCATTCTAATAGCGAAACAAATAGTCGGTAAGTGTTAGCGTTACGCGCTCAATGACTTCAAAACAAATGATAGTGGACAGAGTGACCAACGTTTTGGTGGATTTCCATAAGATCCGGCCCACATACAGATATGTCATGAGATTGAACAAGTAAATAATCCATAGCGGAATATAGAATAAGTATAGTCGGAATTCTTGGTAGGGCTCACTTATCCAACACCACAACTGAGAGTCTTGGTAAAATGGATGGCTTTTCCAGTTAATGAAAAGCCACGGGAACGCCTGTCCGATGATAATAATAATAAAGGAATGAATTGGATCGACAGTCAGATAAATAGATTTTAACGAATCGGTTCATGCAGAGAGATGCATACGAGGAATAAAGGAATACTCCAGCAAGTTAAGTGATAGATTTTCTCAAGCTTGAGTAGATAAGAGGAGGGCTTCCGCAGGATCACTGAAAAAGCCATATTGGTAGCGATAGTACCACTCCAAAGGATGGACGAAATGACAAAGTACTGGACTAAAAATCCTTGCAATTCACACATGGTTTCAGACACTGCAGGCCATCTATCGCAGTATCAAAGAATACGGTTAATGAGAGTCGTCCCGCTTCGGGATTGTCTATCAACTAATTACCGGCCAGGAAACAGCATCAGGCTAAACAGCAAGTCCGAGACGCTGAGGAAAAACACATTTCGAAACGGAGAACTTCGCAATTTGGAAGGGTTCTGCACAAAATGTATGATGATAGACGATGACCCGATTATCGATAAAACTGAAGATATTCGAATTAAAATCTGCAGAGAATCGATCTGCTTCGACGACAAAGTCATAGCAATCGGAATGATGTTGAACAATTGCACAGATTAAAAAAACGCAATCCAACAAATATTTGCTGAATTCTCCGGTATTCCAAAGGGATAGAAATTCGTAAACTCCAGCGTATGTTTGTAACTTTGCTTGTTGGTCAGGCATTCTGTCCGTTTCACAGCGGAATATGGCAAATCAGCGGGGGCTGGCGACAAACAGAGGCCAGCATATCGGAAAGGAAACAGCCCTGATAGGATGGGCCATTCTGGCATATTTTCGCCGTCACATCGATTAATATTTGATTTGGCGGTTGCTTCACTGCCGCTGCATCATTGGCAATTGTTGGCAAAGTGAGCATAAATTGGCGTGTAGAAAGTGTAGAAAGTGTGGTCGTCCCAGCTATTGGGTATTCGTTCCCGCGTCGTGTGGCGTTTATGCACCTCGAACAGTATGCCACCTGAGATCAGGGAGCTACCTGCGACAATCATATCTATTTTAGTATTAAGCGATGCATGGCTAATGGAGCCACCTATGACCTATGTGTTAAAAGTGCCTTTAGATTCTATCGCTGCAACTTATAGATTGGACAAACCCATTTATTCGTAACTCGTGAGGGCAGTTATACAGCTAAAAGCATCCTCCTCGTGCGTCAATCTGAAACATGCTATTGTACGGAATACACCAAAAGTCTCAGCTCACCCGTCAAAGGACGGCGCTCCATCTTCATTGCTGATTTCGCACTGTGTAATCTCCAATTCTCTAACCACAACGACCGCTTTAACCGCATCGCATTCCCCATAGTAGAAAGCCCTTACATCCCTACTCATCGGCGCCTTCTATGTCCGAACTAAAAATCCCCGAGTCCATGGTGAATGACTCCGTCGAGAAATTCGATAAGGGTTCAGAGGCTGCCGTTCTTCGAAAAATAGATCGCAGACTGATGCCTTTTTTGGGACTATGTTACTTACTGTCCTTTTTAGATCGAGCTAATATGTTTGTAATGTATTGATTTTCTAGTGTTTGAACTCTAGCCTGACCTTTTATTCATTTTGTAGAGCAAATGCTCGAATATCGAATTCATCATCCGGCCATGATCTGGCAAAAGTTTTAAGCTTAACAGAACAGCAGATGCAATGGTCAATATCCATATTTTTTGTTGGATATGTGCTATTCGAGGTCCCGTCGAATATTATGTTGAAAAAATTCAGTCCAAGCCGATGGATCGCCAGGATTATGTTTACTTGGGGCTTAACATGCGCCGGCATGGTTAGTTAAATACTGATGCTCATATCCGTGGTCAATAGTAAAGCTTGATTCCATTAAAATCACAGGGTTTTGTTCGCGACTTCACTGGGCTATTTATTTGTCGGCTGGTTCTTGGAATATTCGAAGCGGGCTTCTTCCCTGGGATTGTCTTTTACCTGACATTTTGGTATCACCTTTTTGCTTGCTTGACGTCATGAACGAAATCATATCTAACGTGCAGTATATATAAGGTATCGGCCAGAGGAGCAGTCATTCAGGATAGCCATGTTTTATATTGCCTCCACCTTATCAGGTGTTGTTGGTGGTATTCTTGCCTACTTCATATCTTTTATGAATGGATTCGGCGGGATGGAAGGTTGGCGTTGGATTTTCATTTTAGGTAAGTGATAATTTAGTCTTGCGCTTGAAGTCAATAATTAAACTGCCTCATCTGCGAACAGAGGGTCTACCTACAGCGGTGGTGGGAGTAATTACCTGGTTTTACCTGCCTGATTACCCGAATACCGCCGGATTCCTTTCTTCCACTGAGCGTGACTTGGTAGTTCGCCGTTTGCAGAATTCTGGGGCCAACTCGTCGCACGATAAAGCGTTTGACAGATCGCAATTTCTTGCCATCATATCAAAGCCCACTACATATTTGTTTTGCGTTATATATTTTCTGTTTATTACTCCGCTTTATAGCTTTACCTTTGCGTAAGTGACAGTTTTCGCGTTCAAGGCGCCGTAATTCAATTGATTGCTCAATTCTCTCGACTCCGTAGATTCCCAACCATTTTGAACCTTCTTGGCTACAAAGATTTGATGGCTCAACTTCTCTCCACTCCACCTTATCTTGTGGCCATGTTCTTCACAATCTTTGTTGCATACCAGTCTGACATCAAACGACAAAGGTCTTTATATGTCGCAATTACGCTTATCGTCGCTATGATAGGATTTTTAGGCATGATGCTCGGCCCCAATGCCAGTGTTAAATATTTTTTCTCATTTTTAGCTTGTAGCGGCGCATTCGCAGCTGTCCCACCATGTAAGAAATCTATTGTCATTTGAATTAGACCAAGTTAGATACTTAATCGCTCACAAAATTCCCTAAAACTAGTCCTCTCGTGGCTCAGCAACAATACTTTGGGGTCAACGCAGACTGCGGTCGCGACTGCAATGACAATAGCGACTGGCAACATCGGCGGAGTGATAAATTCTTTCTTGTATCCAAAATCTCATGCCCCCCACTATGTGTTTGGGCATTCGATAAATGTCGCATTCCTCGCGTTGGCTGTTGTGTTAACTGGTGTACTCAGGAGGACATATAGTAGGGGCAGTTATGGTGCATCTGGAAAACAGTACATAGTTTAGTAGTAGGAGTACATTGCAGAGCGAATCGTTGAATTTCGACGGTTATGTCGAATTTATAAGATGTAAATGTGAGACCAATCGAATATGGCTGCTATGAAATACAATCTAATATTTTCTACAAAACTTAAACAAGCGAAGATCCCAGTCCCTTATTCGATAAACAGAAATAGAATCAACAGCTAAGACACTTAAAATACGCGCAGATAATGTGGAACAAACGTAGCAGACAGTTTATATACAACGAAGCTTTCATATCGATTCCCGATATACTTTAAATCAATGGGCAAGGAGCCTGAATAATCCCTTCTGACAATCTCTCAAGATTTAATCGTCTTGTACCTCAGTCATTTTAGAGTAGCGATCAGATCGACTAAACAATGACTTAAACCTCTCGAGAAGTTTTTTCTCGGACTTCAATTTTCCATCTTTTTCCTTTTTGGATTTTGATTTCTTCGATTTCTTGGTTTTAGTCTTGTCCTCTTGAGGTTCTGGAACAGCGAGAGTAGCTTCAGAATCGGCAGCTTTTATTAATTCAAGCTTCGATTCGGGGGTCTCGGTCGATAGGATTTGCTCCTCCGCAATCACTTCTTCCGCTTCCTTGTTCTCGATCTGTTTTTCTTCCTGGACTTCTGTGGCTGCGGGTTCGGTACTGTCGGGAACAGTCTCAATGACGGCACTCATAGACACATGTTCAACGGGATCGTTGATTTTGAAATGAGGTTGAATCCACAAAGTCGCCGGTTTTTCGACCTCTTCAACCGTCTCTTCAGCTTGTTTTGGGGTAACCAAGACGTTGTTAATGTTCGCCTTGTCGTCGGTTTGGTTTGGGAGGGTCAAATCGTGCATCCAAGCACCATCAACAACAAACTTGTAGATGACTAGTAAGGGCAAACAGCGGCAATGTTGTTAATACGAGTGCGCAAAAATCGGGTAAATTATCACTTTTACCTTCAGTATCGACAGGAAGTTCGACAGTGGCACTGAATACATTGGTTTCGTCCTTCTTCAGGGTGACTGATTGAGTCCAGTTGTCGAAGGATCCTATTTATTACAGTGCAGATTGACAGATTTGTTAGAACAGGCAGATCGTCGAAGAAACGTTTTGCATGAGAGATCACACACCAGTGACGACAACCGTGGTGGCATCGGGGGAGTAAGACCAAGTAAAAGTGTGGCTGACAGTGGACATATTGCGAACTCTGATCTCTTAATCAAAGGAATTTTAAGCGGAGTGGAAGTAAAAAAAATTGATAATTCGGGAGGAGGAGATGCTGTTTATTTGAGTGTCGAGGGCGATGGAAAATTTTTCCCACTTCCCAAGCACATCTGGTTCGCCCGTTCACGCGCGCTCCAATCACCTTGAAGTTGTTCACACGCGAATTGTCTTGGCTCCAGCGGTGGTTGGTGGCCGATTATTCCCGCACTTATTTCTCATCAAATAATATTCTTCGTTTCGGCCAAATTTAGAAATTTGTTGATACCGTTAAGCTAGCAGTATAGTTGCTGTTTCTTCCGTGAATCCGCACCCTTGCTGCTCAGTATTGAATAATATGAAGCGTTACGAACTTACGCAGCATCAAATAATAAATACTGAAGGACCCGAAAAGTCAAAGTTGCGGTTTATTCAGAACCGAGTAGAGAAACTGCTTCACTTCGTTTGCAGTTCCTCTCTAAAACTCGAACAATCGAAATAATTGGCCTCTGAATATAAAAAATGAATGAGTGGACTAGTACAATGGCTCTTGGCGGTGTTTTTCGGAAGGCGAAAAGGAACTTTGTGCAGAAGATTGTAGTTTCGTGACTTTGCTTAAAAATAATATCGACAGAAAGATTCCACCTGTCAAACCCCGACCTGCTTTGCTTTACGACCTGATTGATCCCAAATTCTACATAAATAGTTGTGTTTTGTCACCACAAAAACAACCGATGGTAGACCATGACGAGAGTTGACTTTTTCGGTATTGAGCTAAAATGTTTGGATGAGTCTGATGGGATTTGGAAATTTAAATCATGTCGTATTGAACACATCCCTCCAATGAAATATCTAAAGCAATCCTATTCCATTTAGAATGCGTACCAAAGGCGATACCGCTCAACCACAACAGGACGATATGATGGTGCGCGGATGAAAATTGTCAAATCATCTGAGGAACCTTGAAGGGCTATTGTTAAGGGAAATTTAGATCAGAATGGGTCTACTTTGTAATATAAATCTCTCTAAAAGCGGATGATTGTTTTATTTTAAAATTCATAATTTTGCGTTCAAGGAGTATCCCCGACCGATTGACCACCCTGTTTTAAATGTACCTTCTAGGCATGCCCCTCTCAACAAGTCATGCGCCATTTTCTCCGGAAATGTCACACGGTGCTTAATGACTATGGCCAAGCGCAGTATCAGCAGAACACTGTGCCATTATTGAAAAAATCAACCGACTGACGAAATTCAACACACAATTTTAACAGTATAATGATGCCGCAAGGACTTCTACTAAGGGAAGTCAAGTTAAATTAAAGGCAGACCGGTAAATCGATTAGTTCTGATTGCTTTACCATTGAATATAATACATTCGTTAATAAATAAAAATATGAACTACAAATTAGAATGTATAGAATTATCGGGATCATTCTACGATGGAGTACACGGTTATTCACTGATATATGAGGCCATTTAAATGTAGGTGCACAATTTCAGATTTTTTAAGACATAAGCGGAAAATTTCTTGTACTCGGACATTGCGGTCAGGTTTCCAGAAGAGATTTAGGGAATTACCTCATGTGTTCTCTCAGAGACATGTTTCTCATGAATATATCCCTGTGATGTAGCCGGGTACTGGTTGGGTTTGAAATATTTTTAAATTCCGCGAGGTAACAATTCATCAACTCCCAAAGACAAAAGGAAGCCGATGTTGTCACAGACTCCATCATTTTTTGCCGCATATTCTGATTGAAAAACGAAGATTTACTTTTCCTTGTATTTTATTGACCATACGTTAAACTGGTATTATTATGCTGGAAACATTTTTTATATGTCTACCCACCAAACTGTAAATCCTGCAGTGCTATGAAATTACACACAAAGTCACATCATTCAACGTCGGACAAAATATAGACGCGCGGTAGCGTGAAATTTCATTGACAGTAATAGGGAGACGTCTCAGTACTAAAATCTTATGTAACATTTAACTCGCAGGGAGAAGATGACCCAATCATTACGGGTTTGCGAGCCGGTTGCCAGGAGGAAAGAAGGTAGAGATGTAGTGTTTAAGCGAGTTTCGAGCTTGGCAGACTGGGCTGGTCGCAAGATAAAGATGAACGAGCATAGTATTTATATTCACTAGCTTCTCGTATGATGTGGATTATATTCATGTTCGGTTATAGTTTTATTTGCAACAGTATTATCATATTTGTATTTAAGAACCCAGCCAGTATCATAAAAACAGAATAACTTGATGTAAGGGGCATATGAGCTTACTCTTGATATCCGGTATATTGAACAATGCATAGTGAGTGAATTATATTATAAACTGCTCGGAGCATTATGTTATTCCTTCCTGTGCGTGACAAAGAATTTGCAGAGACGAAATTGTTTCCTAAAACACTTCCTCTAATCTGTTTTCTAAGAAAAAGCCTCGTACCATCTTCAATTAACATCGCATTCTTAAACACTGTCTCCGAGAAACTCCTTTCTCAATTCGTCGCTGCACCTACACTCCATCACCCCTGCTCCTTTCTAACGTTTCTAGTCACTGTCCTATTTATTCGACCTCCGTACATTTACTTTCAAATTGACTAACCTGATGGATGCAAAACCTCTGTGATGAGCAGTCGAAAATATTATCTCCGCGAGAGTCGTTTCAAGATACCGGATGACTTTTCCTGCTTAGAAAGGATTAAATCGAAGACTGAAGCTCTCGCCGAGACAATACTTTCGACTGCTCATCACAGAGGTTTTGCATCCATCTCTTTCTTCAAAATGGGAACTGCGAGCGGCTGCGCCTCATACTCCGTGAAGCTTTGGTTTTCTTCTGCTTCAGAATCCGAAAGCGATCATTAAAGGTTTTCCACTGGGCCATTTGTTGGTTCACTCACCATCCTGATATTTTCTGCGGCGGCCGCCTTTCTCATAGCCACGTATTCCTTTATGACCGCTAAATTTCGGCCGTAATATCTGGAGCCGGGGACAGCTCTCTACGACACTTATTTTCCCCCATAGTGTCGTCTTCTTCTCGTCTGTTCTTGTGATCGGCTGTAGACATTTTTTGTTTAAGATTGAAGAATCTATTTTTAGCTTTCTATTTTTAGTATAGCTTAGTTAGGTTACATTTAGTCATTTATTGTATGATAGAGTAGTTAACTTAGCAGTTATTATTTGTCATATTAGTTTAGGGCAGACAAAGGGATGAATCCAATTCTCGTGTACAAAGAACTGTGATCCTTTTACATGCGTGGGTCTCCGCCCCAAACTGGGCATCCCGAAGAAAATAAATTGAAAGGAGCATATTAATTATGGCCACTCGCTTCTCCTATAATCTAGATATATACTTCGCCCCTTCGGGCCTCGTATCATCCACATTAACTGCTGTTTATGTCTTAATTACGCATTTATGATAATCTAATTTACTGGATTTTTTAATCCTATTATCCGTTATAATTTGTTCTGACTCAAAAATCGATCAGAACTTAACTCCAAAGAGAAAGCTCTATGCGAAATGTCAAGCACCCCTCTTGGACTCCAATCGATCACACAAATAAATATCCTCATGTACCTACCGGTTTTCTAAGGGAATGATACACGAGACTGCGCAGGATGGAAAAAAATTAGAGAGATTGTTTTAAAAAACAATTTTGTCTTTGCAAATTCCTAGTCACGAGACGCGCAGGATAGAATAAAGGTGCTTATGAGCAGTTTATTTTATGAACGAAACATCGATGTATAATTCCCGTTGTTTATCAGGTTAGTTCGGCTCGTTCACGATTGTTCGGGTTTGGGCTGATAAACAGCTTTTTGCTTCTCTTTCCGACATAAGTTCTAGTTTCAAGATTACTTCCGCCGGTTCCGTTCCCTCTTCTTGTACGTCATTCATTATAATCATTATTTTATGTATTGATAAATAAATGCATCCGATTACTCGCGAACACGAAAGCAAGAAAGGCATTTCCTTTTGTACTCTATAATCTGTTAACTTGTTCTACTATATTTTTGCACCGCACACATAAAAATATAAATCAATTAGAAAAAGATCGTTCCAGTTTTCACTGAGCGATTGTACCTTGAATGTTGGCATTGTCGCGAGATTGAGGGGGTGTAAATCGAAATCATAGATAAATGGATAACCGGGTCGGTTATGCTAATTTCACCACATTCAGAATTTATCCACTTTAAGTACCACCGAATTACCGAACAATGCTTTACCCATCAAATACTTGAATTCTTTCCTACCACGTGCTCCTCTCGTTAATTACTATTTTAATCTGGATACCCATTTCTCTACTGCTCTCGATGATTCTTTCCGACAACGTCAAAGGTTCGCATTGAAGACACCCTCTTCCTAAATGTTAAGAATAATTCCACATCAGTCAAATTGCGTTCCAATTAGGGATTATTAAATCATAACACTTTCACAATTTAGCTTCAATCCTGACAGCGGTCGCCGTTGGGTGGCTGGTGCCAGGAGAAAGGACAGAGAAGAAGGGGATGTATGAGGATACTAATTTCTTGCAAGTCTACTCTCAAAGCGGCGCGACATGTGCCAGCCAGAGCAAAGGTGAAAAATTGAGAAACCGAAGTATACATCTCGATTATCCAAGATGCGAGTGACTTATATAGTAAACTGCTCATTCCGCTCTCCCACCCAACATTCAAACAAGTAGTTGAAATGGAGAGTAGAAGTTGATTGATATGGCAATGTGTAGAGAAAAGAGTTAGACAGGTTTTTTTACAGGATTGATGGAGAGCAGAAGTAGGGATAGGGTTTTGAACAAAATTTTCAGAGACGACATGTAGATAAAGGGTGTTATAATGGATTGTACGAGACGCCTAGTTAGGAAAACGATTAGAGAGATGGTTTAGAAAAACAATTTTATCTTTGCAGATTCCTGGTCACGAGACGCGCAGGAATGAATAAAGGTGCTATGAGCAGTTTATTTTATGAGCGAAACGTCGATGTATAATTAAAGAATAAATCATCATCGATGGAAAAATGTGTTCGGCTTGCGATTTGTCTTCAGCTTTATAACAGAAAAAGTCAACGCTTTATTGGATGAAATTTCGAAAGGATATTGATATATGATAGACTATCCAAATATCATTCAACAGGTCCGACATGTCCGACATGCATGATCAAGTCTCCTCGAATCATCTATCGAGCTCACTTGAACTAAAGCTATCTTTATGGCGAGTCACAGCTTTCGGTTGAAAATAAACCATAGGTACGAAATATCCTCAATGTCTCAATCGATTTGACCAAATCAGTCAAACAAGTATTGAGGAAAGCAGGCATTTGATGTGATAAACTGATGTCAGTGGCGAATGAATTAACTTCTGTTAAGAGTACAGTTCAGCACCCTAAAAGTCATTAGGATATAAGTAAGAAAATTAATGAAAAACATAGGCGTCAATCCACCGGAATCACGCAATTATTCTTTGCAGAATGATCAAATGTACTCTTCAATCTTTGTAATCCGACTTTTCAAATGTCGCTCTCGAAGGATGCTTTCTGAGATTAATCTCTCCATTCTACAAACCATCTCTTCCTGCTGCTTTAAAGTAGAGTTAGCTTGATTTAGGGATTCACTTAATAATTTAACCCGGGTTTGCATGAATGAGGTCGATTGTTTGACTCCCACTCCACCAGGTGAAGACCAAAACCAATTATCATGGTTATGAGTAACTGAAGACGAATTCAGACATAAATTGCTGGTCGTAACCAAGTTTGAAGTAGAGCTATTGCCCCTCGGTTTTGTCGGCGTTTTTAAGCTTTGTTCGTCAAATTCAAATGGAGGGCTTGGATACAAGTTGGAATTGGCAACTGGTGTTTCGTACGCCCCTGCATTTACTCTTATGTCCTTCGGTTCGACAAAGTGATCATTCAAGTTGTCGAGTTTGTTGTATTCGCCTTGCTCACTTTGGGGTGACGAAAGAAGAAACCGATATTCCTGAAGAAGAAAATCAATTTTTAAATATTTTTGCTGAGAAAGATAGAAACTGCGCAATGGAGGAACCACTAACCAATGGCACCTTTTGACCGCCTGTTTGAAGCAATATCAATTTCTGCTTTTCCGTGAAAGAAGGCACCATAAGGAACGATTTGGCAAGACGGTCCATCAGTGTCGAGTCGATATTGTGTTCTCTAGCGTAATGCATAGAGAGAGCTTGAACAGCAATCTACAAGATAAATTATTGTTCAGTCAACATGGTAAAACAACAAACGGGAAAATTGGAAAGACTACTACCTTACACATTTCAAACAGGTGGTCGCGTTGGAGTGTAGCAAGGAGCTCCCTCTGATGCCACGGAAACTTCATCAAGACAGAAATAATATTTTCAAAAGGACGCTGAGAGCATTTGCGAGAATAATACAATTTGTAGTTTTTACAGACTGAGAGAGTGGATTAGTCTGTCATATCGAGTCAAGGAGTGACTCATAAATGCCATACCAGCCAGTGTTTGATTGATTTCTTCCCGAGTAAGAAACATCAAGTCAAAATACGGCTTGGAAGGAGGTACAGGCGACTCGGAGAGGTTGTTGCTTTCCTTGTAGGTGTCAATAGATGAAATCGAATGACTGGTAGCGGCGTTTAACCCAATCCACAATCCTTGCCATTTTGGAAATATTTGAGATAGGAGCTCTTCTTGAGAACTGACGGTAACTCCCACCAGACGACCCTGGAATAGAGATAAACCGAATGTATTTAACCACTCGGCAACCTTGCCGCAGCAATTTCGGACGAGTGATTAGACATACTTACATTTAGAATTCGCTTATTTCTTCTTAGCGCAGCCCCAACGTCTTGATGAACCAATTCAACATAACAATTAGGCAAAGTTTTTCCTGTGGCACGATCCATAAGAATATGGACCCGAGGTTGCGATGACACGGGTATCTAAACTCCACCATAATGTTAGTACAAATGAGAAAATTAGAAAACACTAGGTGAATAAGAACTGACCGGAATGTCATTGAAGAACCCGACAACGTCATAAATGGTTAAATCCCAGCTTATCTGTTAAAGGGTCAAGAATTTTGTTTGGCATTTGCAATAACAGACAGAAAGGCGACAGCAGAATAAACGTACATTACTAATCTTGACGACGGCGTAGTCCCTTGCTGAGAAAAAACTAAGGTGATCAGGTGCATCAGGCACCACTCTTTTTTCAATTTGAGCATCACATAGTTCCAACTGTGGTTGCGCACAGCGAGTGAACAAAGGGGCATGCTGGTGGCGAGACCCCAGTTGACAGAACGGTTGACTCCCAAAAGAACTCATGGCGAAAGTCCTTTGCTCCATGGAGGCATCAGACGAAGGTGGGGTGAAAATGTTTCTGACGCTACCGACATCGGTGTGATCACTGGAAACCGATATGCTGGATTGCCCCGCCGATTGAGATGTATGATCATTGAATGTAATCAAGGGACCAATCCACCTGTCAGGGGGACCGTAAGAGAGACTGGAATCATAGCTTGAGCCAAAAACGACATCTGAAGCAAGGTTTGCGTGCGAGAATGGTGGACCATAACCAATCATTTCTTTTCCGTACTCAATTTTAGTTTGTCCGCCGTCGATGGAAGTTAGAGTTTCTTGTTGAGAGCTCTTCGAATGATGTCTATTTGGAAATTCGGGTACAAGGGTTCTGTTGGATAGTCCCCACGATAAATCTTCGTTAGTCTGAGAAGATATGTGTTTGCTGAATCCCTGCTTTGCGGCGCTTTGATCTTGATTAGGCATAGTAAACTGAAGATTAGCAGTTGGGACAAGAATTTTAGAGTTGGTGTGACTTTCGTGAGAGCAGTCAGATCCGCTTTGTTCGATGCCTGCGGCATTTGTAATATTTCCTTCGAATCCTTGAACGGCAAACTATCCATTAAGAAGCAGTCAGAGAAAGTTGGGAATCAACCTATTGTGAGCGGCGCGCGAAGTTTGCTACCGCTGGGTACAGAAACGTTACCTCTTCTGGCGCCAAACCGTCAGTCACAGTCATTGAAGAAAACGATTCGATAATGAGATTCTCACGACATTGGAAATCTCGTTGTTGATCGCTTTTTACCTCAGAATAAACAATTGCTGTCTTATCGGACTCATTGATCTCACTATTCAGCCACCTCGATAGCGTGATTTCAGAACCAAAAGACATTTAATTATAACGAATTTTGGTTTTCAAAGTACAGAGACTAGAGAGGTTTGGAGGAGATTGTTCAACTTGTAAGGCTTTGCTTGGTTACTGATAGTTTGCTGAAGCACCTGACTAGGGATGTTCCTGCGACCTTCAACGGACTACAAAGGACGAAACTTCTTTCTGATCTTGGTTAAGACTGTGTGGTAGTAAATCACCAACAACGCCGCGATTACCAGAACAGACAAATGAGATGGAGCGAGAGAGACTAAGCCAGAGAGAGATGGAAAGTTTGAGAGAGATGGATAAGAGGCGCGACCCAGGTTTCATTCAAGTTGGCCGCAGGACGTGTCAGATTATTACCGAACAATCTCCAGTACACTCCAGTCCTTACATTGTCACTTTAAACCTCATCAGTAGATATCTAGAACTAACAGAACAAATCCAAATCCAACTCGTGTCTACTATTATATCAACTGGGATTCAAAATTCTATAGCTGAAATTTATGATCTCACAAACTTTACAACTGTAACCCCAAATTCCCAACAGCCATCGGTCACCACTTCCTGCACTTTGAAAGTTTGTTTTATCCTCTTGAAAAACATGTTCTCTTCATCACCTGTCAGTCCTCTAAACTTATACCCCATCCATATCTCACCCTTTTCGTCGCATAATTCATTCAATGTTGACAACAATTCGATAAAGGACTCAGTTTCGTACAAAATATCCGAGCATAGGATTAAATCAAATTTTTTGGTACCTGCGGACGAGATGCGAGCGTGGGCATCTATATCTCCCCACAAAAGATCGGTTGCAGACACCGAGACCGAAGAAGAAAATGCCGCGGAATTTAAAGTCAGATTGTGCCTTATTAGGGGGACGACATCGGAGAGATCAGTCAAACAGATAGACAGAGCGGTCGAAGGATAAACTTGTGAGCAAGTATATGCCAGAAGGAGGCCGAGGTAACCATTGCCTAATTAATCTCATGGAATGTGAGTTCGATGACAGTGCGGAAAGCCGTTTTGATCAGATTAGCGAACCTGTGGATAAGTCTAAAACTCTGAACGGATCGCCGCATTCTTTTGTAGTCATTTGATTCCAATTAACAGAGGATAAGTACCGACCGAGAATGACCCCGCTGTCCCAGATTTTGCCTGTCCGCAATAGAAAATTCATTGACGACAGGTTCCAACAGTCCAGCAACACCCACATGAATTAGCCAGCTATCTGAGATTCAAAAGACTAGTAATGAACTTACCAGGAATTCCCAAGTCCCATTCCTCCTTCGTCAACAACACACTATTGTTCTGACCAGCGTCATCTCCTCCGACCATCCTATGTACAGTTGCCCGAGGTAACCCAACTGCCCCCAAGACTTCGTCCACTTCAGATAACAAAGATACTTTAAAAGGACCATATACTAAGTCCAGCACAAAATTACTGTGCCCTTCGTTGACTCTAATCGGCACGGGAGCTGAAGAATGGAAACGTAAGTAAAAATCGTCCGTCCCGTGCGGCGCTCGAAGGTGATCGTCAGAATCCAAAGCCAGTTCGAACTCAATTTCGCATTTCCCTTTTTCGCTGAATTCCACCATTTGTCGGCTTTGTATCCGAACATTAGATACATTGGCGTGCTCAGATTGTTCTATAACTGCTCCGTTTCCTTTACTGTACAGCAAAGATACATTTAACAAAAGAGGCGAGTCCGGATGAATACTGCCTATCCGATACGCCCGATATAGTTAATAAGACCAAGAGCCAAGATTGAAGTTTAGATTGGATTTGATAACGGAATCATTCATCAAGTTTACCAGAATGAACAGATGATACCTCGCAAAAATAGTCCGTTTTCATTCACCAAGATGACCCGCTGTTTGTATTGTCTTCCGATGACCAAAGTATCAGGGAGAAACGACAGCGGTTGTATACGATAAATAATCCTGATTGGTATGTGCGACACATCATTAGGGAGGCGGTCGGCGAGTGGATTCGAGAGAGTCGGAGGTTGAAGGGAGGTGACGAGATGTCGGAGACGTGGAACGCTGATGGATGTGAAAGTGTCGAACGACGGAGGCGGAGGATCTGATTCAATACTTGTCGGAGAGACCGAACTCGCCATCTTTCGAAATATGGCGTTGATATGATATTGAAAATGTAAAAGGAATGTAAGGTTGAACCTATTGCAATGATAAAGTGGCGGCTGAAGCAGAAATTGAAATTTGTCCGACTTGTGCAAACCCGAGTTGTCTGTCAGTTGTACACTCTCATATATACACATCCATCCTAGATATCGAGTTATTCATGGAGGACATATCGAACGACCCCGCTATATTAGAAGTTGCCGAAGGCTGGTGGAAATACTTATCGACTCATCTCAAGGGATTTTCGGCCCATACCCTAGGTAACCAGGTACACCATCACGGTCTCTTATTGTTGCTCTCTATCACCACAACCAGTGTAATGGGAGATGGAGAAGCTAAAATTAATGATTATTCCTTTTGTCGGATTGTCTAGCTAAAAGTTGTGAAAGCCAATAAAGGGAATGTGATATGCGAAATGATAGTGGACGAGACAAGTGTCGTAAGTGACCTTTTCTTTTCCCTTGCTCAATCTCTTCGCGATGGCATCCTTCCTCGACTCATATCACATTCGTTTCATTTCATTCTTGAATGAACACAATCTCTCATAATTTTCTGTCGCAACATAATTGAACAGAACGGTTACGGCGCACTCCATGGAGGTCAAATCGCCAATATCATTGACATTGTCGGGTCCCTAGCCATCATTGCCGCCGGTAAATACTTGTCCTTCACTGAATGAAGTTTCTTTTTGTCCAACATCATTTATTACTGTTCCTTTCTCGCACCTGTAACTGACAAGATACATCTTAACTTTTTCTAAAGGCCACCAAACTTCCGGCGTTTCGACGGACATCTCTGTCTCGTATTTTTCACATGCACCGTTAAACTCTAAACTGATATTACACGGCAAGGCATTAAAATTGGGCAAGTCGCTAGGATTTGCGCAGGTAGATTTGTATTTATCCGAGACTAAAGCAGGGAAAGAAGACACAAAGTTGATTGCTTCAGGGCGACATACAAAGTTTTTGGGAATCGCGGATCGAGTTCAGAAGGGGAAGAGTAAAAGTAAATTGTAGAATGGACTTTAAAGTGTGCCCTTCTATGTGATGAAGTTTGATAAACGTTGCAGGCAAAGCGGCCATGTTTCAGTTCACGCTGCATGCCCTCTGTCGATGTGTTGCTTCACACATCATTGTAACATTTAATATTCAACCGTCAGTCCCTCAATGTAGCAATATAAGAGCCATCGTTTATTTTGGCCGGATCACAACCGTTTCAACGCTTTTCATGAATCAATTGCTATTCTCAATGAACAACCGAAATGGCGTTGAGACTTCTATAAAAAGATCTACACACGTTCGCCAACTTTTTGTATGCCAGCAGATGCCCGCTACATTGCCACCGTTGATCTAGTGATCCTCGTCGGTCCTAACTCTTAGTCCCCCTTGAATAATTGAATTTAGGTGTTTGCCCTGGTTTGCCCGAGTCGGCCCGACATCTGATAATAGCAGACAATACTGGACCTGTACTGGACGTTGATGATTACCCGACGCAGTCCCGACGCCCGACTTCATTTCTTTCTATCCTTTAAGTGTCAGGACACTCAGCTCTCACAGCTCCTAAGTCCTAGGTTGATTTGGGAATTGGGATTATGATTTTCATACTGCGGACTGCGGATTGAGAATTCATTGAGAATCAAGCCATCATATTGATCGTGGGTCACGACTCGTCCACTGGTGGGAGCATCTGGCAATCTGATGTCTGCAGACTGCAACACAATCGGGCAAGATATTACCAACGATCTTTATAGAGTCTCTTCAGGATTATAAGAAATCTAGTTCGGTTCCACGATATCAACAGGATTTAGTTTCAGTACAGGATTTGTTGAAAACGGCCCGTCTAAAAAGTTTCCATGAGTCCAGGTGTACTGTTACATTGCGTTCGTCAGTTTCGTTTCGTCAAATTCTTTCATCATACACTTTCCGCATCAACTACTCTCTTGAAGAATTTACAACCCAGCCTAGTGAGAGAGTTATTGTCAAATTCAAAGCCGATATTTAAACTTTTACGTATCTCACCGACTTCAACCCCGATCGCAAGTACGTTGTCCACGCTTCGATTTCATTTTCAATCGAATACAAGGCCACCGTTATTCCTACATTCTATCAAAATGGTACAACACCGCACAATCTCTTCATCCTCGTCATCCTCATCATCATCAACATCGTCGGCTTCCACATTCAACTCTGATTCAACGGTCACGGAGTTCAACGTCAAGTTACCCCCGTCCCTCCAATTTCGAAATGATGCGAGTGTACTAGAAACATGTCGAAAATGGTGGACTCATTTCACAAAAGGAAGAGGGCTGGAAGAACAGTTTACGGGGAGAACGTTGGGTACGGTAGGTGAAGTGTTTTGATTCTTTTGTAAACTCTGTTTTCCAGTCGCGTTCCTTCGGGTCTTTTTCTTGCTAGACATGTGTGGTAGCGGGAGGTTTGTTCTATGAGATACAAAATTGGAGGATGAAAATCGGATATGGGAGATTGAGATGATGGCTGAAATCCTGGAGATTTTCAAGTGTCAAGTCTTAAAAAAGTCTGTAGCAGATGAGAACTAATCTTCTTCATCCATCCCTTTCAATGTTTATTGTATCATGCAAATTGTCCTTTAATTGAACTTTGTCTTGTCAACGTTCGATCCCTTTGCGCAATCCGCGGTTCTACGGAACGCCTCTAGATGAAGGTACTCAAAGCGAATAAAGGAGATGTACTGTGCGAGTTGATGGTTCATCTTCCGTCTTTGGTGTGTGATCTTATTGTCTTGAACTCTCTCACAATTTTCACTCAGCTGACAAAATTTCATTCTCGTAAACTCATTAGAATGGATTCAACGTCATGCATGGAGGACAGTTGGCTAATTTAGTGGACAATGTCGGAGGGATGGCGATCTACAGTATCGGTGCGTTGCAAATGATTACTTGGGCCTACAGAATGTTTTCATGACATGTATATTGAATGCGATGAATCTGATAGGAACCCCCGCCGCATCAGGACACCACGTTTCAACGGATATTTCAATTTCGTATCTCTCACCAGCACCCCATCATTCGCGGTTGCTGATACATGGACGGTGTGTCAAGATTGGGAAGAAGATGGGGTTCACAGAGGTTGTGGTCTGGAAAACAGTCGAAGGAAAAAAAGACGTCGCCGGTGGGAAGGCAGAGGGTGCAGGAGAAGCAAAGCTAAAAGTGGTGGCGATGGGAAGGCACACTAAAATGTTTATCAGTGAGGAAACGCCTTCTGGAAAATTGTAAATTCTAGAATTGGTTCGCTCGACCGTATCCAGCAAAACCGTTTTTTAACAAATTCAGAACCATTTTAATAAGTTTATTCCAATTTCATCAGATCCATGACTAGTAGCATTTATATCATTTACACTTTTACTATTTAAGATATATTTGGGTGTGCATTGAAGAGATGATTAATCAAACTTGAGTGGAAAAGTTGGCATTGTTTGAGCGGAGAAGATGGAAGGATGAGGATTGAGAGGGTGAGTCAGGAGAGTGGAAGTTGAGTGAGATTAGGCACCGCCGCTATTGATGTGATTTGAGAGAAACACAGTAGAGGGGCAAAATGAAAGAAAACGGATATAGGGAATAGGTTAGCAAAACGGTATTTGGCTCGTTAGATTCATTCCAGACAGAGTAGACATAAACAAGTGGAGCCACATTATGGGCGTATCTGAAAACAGTGTTCCAATAATCAATCCAGCTAATGTCACATCAACAAACTCGATACGCAGAAATTAACCGATAAAAGGATGATTGAAAGAGTGTATAGCGCGGTATTAAAGACGGAGGATAGGAAGGATAGGTCGGAAAGGTACATACACAATAATGTTATTGATTGGGATGTGAATCAATTTGACAAAGAAACCGATGAACCCCATCAACAGAAAACCCATGGAGACGGCCTGAGAGATTTTGACGAATTCTTTGAGAGAGATGAGGGAGGGTTAGAAGGTAGGAAGTGATCGCTGTTAGAATGGGGAGAAAGGTAAAGTGAGTTTTGATAAAAGATTAGCTACCGTTTCTGTCTGGTTTCGTGCACCTGACGAGGAGGTTGAGGGAGTCTTTGTAGAACTGACGGGGGCCGTCGACGAGTTCAGCGAACTGATCAGACATTGCGGAGGATTGAGGGTAGAGGATTGAGGATAGAGATGATTTGTGGATTTAAAAATGCGAATTTGTCTGTTGTTGTTTGTTGTTCGGGTGGAGCACTGGAGGTGGTGGAGTGGGAGCTGTGAACCTGTTCACTGGTGTGTTGGTGTGTTTGGGCAGACTGGTTCACCGGTGATTGTGTGGGTTTGTTGATGTCGCGATAGAGTGTAGAGTATTGCTGGTTCACTGGAATCAGCAGAGGTGGTTCACAGGGCAGCAAGTGGTTCACTGGTAGTAGTTAGCAGTGGGTCTCAACTCTCACAGTCGCCAGAGCGTGACAGACTGACAATTGCAGGGACAATGGTGAAATCAGAGGTGATTCACAGCGTGGGTGAATGGAGCGCAAGTCTGGTGAACCAAGTGAGCGTTCCCCCCCAGTCAAAAGACAAGGCGGCACAGGCGTCGCACTCGCCCAGTCAGTCATTCCCTCCCAGTCAGCCAGTCATTCCCTGAATCCCCAGTTGACCAGTTCCAGAGAGACAGCAGACTCCTCACACGACAACAACACTCGCTACACTCCCTCCCGATCAACACTCCACCACATCCACCACATCCACCACACACATACATACCTTCTATTAATTCCCCTTCTAATCCCAACCACCAACCACCACCATCACCACCACCTCCTCCACTCTCCGCTCTCTCTCCCTCTCCCCGCTAGACGTGTCCTCCTACTCTGACTACTGGTATGCTTATCCCCTCCCGTCTCCCCTTCTTCCCGCAATCATATGCATATTCCCTTCCTCCACAATATCGCTTTATTTTACCCCCATTTTCTTCTTCATATCTCCTTCCCTCTCGATCATATCCTCCCCCCTTTCTTCTTCTTTGGCTGGTGTATGCTCTCTTCCCCCGTATATTACCTGCTTGTTTCACATTTTGTTTGCGTGTTTGACCGGGGCCAAGACTGTGCAATCACCCGTCAATTTACCACTTTCTTCACATACACCTGATTTCCATTCGATACCCTTTTCCCTCTTTTCCTTGAATTCAAATAGTCATCCCCTCTGGCATTGATTTTCTTCGTGTTCTTCCTCTTTTTTGTCTCGCTTTCTGACGTCAGTGATCAGATAATCATCCCCGCCTGGATTTTTGTTCGTGTTTGCCATCAATATTGCAAACTCCAACACCAGTTCGTTTCCCATGCCTCTCTTCATATGAACCTGCTAAATTATCCGCAGTAGTAAATGAACGCTGCTTTATTCAATCCTTCCCGGTATTAACCTGAATGTATTTTTCCCTTTGTTTACCTTGTCTCACACGCTCTAGTCGAATCCGCTCCATTGACACCCCTCGACGTACAAACAAAGCGGGTCTTCCTATAATATTATCAATCTTTCACAATTTGAAAAAGAATGCAGCCTAAAAATCATCAACAAAACGGGCCGGTCCTTATTGAAGCGGCGAACGGATTTCATTTAGACAAAGACCAGAGAACGAGCTACCGAAATCAACAATCGTACCCGTCATCCGCCCCAATCAAACTCTCGTCTGTCGCGCAATCCGCTTCAACTCCGACTTCAAAACAACCTTCTTACCGCAACTACCAACCCAACTCACCTCTGAATGCTAATAAAAATCAACAACCGTTGTCCCATCACATGAATGGTTTCTCTCATTCCCAGCCCGCTGCCACCCAGACTCCATCGTCTCAATCGCCTGGCAGCGTCTGTCGCGGGCGCGTCCAAACACTGGAGACGCACGTCCCTTCCGCTTGGTGGAGCTCAATTTTCAGCGACGACCTGTATCTCAAGACTGATGGCGACGTGGTCGAAGACCCTGATATCACTCGCTCCGAAGTGGATTTGCTCGAATCTTATGCTTTCCTAGATTCTATCTTCAAACGAGGCCTCGCCCAACCGGACTCACCCAACTCGGGTCCAAAAATTCTCGATTTGTGTTGTGGTCAGGGCCGCCATTCGCTAGAACTTGCCCGCAGATACCCTCACCTTCAACTGTACGGTCACGATCAGTCAAAATATCTCATCAACCTCGCTAAGGAAAGATCCCAACAGCAAGGAGTAACAGATAGATGCCGTTTCACCGTCGGAGACTGCAGAACCATTCCTTATCCGGACGCTTCTTTCGATCTGGTCATGATTATGGGAAATTCCTTTGGTTACTTCTCTTCAACTACTTCCGACTTACAAGTTCTGAAGGAATGTTCCAGAGTGCTGAAAAAGAGCGAACAAAATCCTACTGGCTACTTGATCCTTGACCTGACAGACGGATACTACATGAAACACAACTTTTCACCGCGTACCTGGGAATGGATCGATGACTCCACTTTTGTGTGTCGTGAACGTCAACTCTCAAAAGATGGCAAATGTTTAGTGAGTAGAGAAGTTGTCACAGAAACTGCTAAAGGCGTTGTCAGAGATCAATTTTACATGGAAAGACTATATGAACGCGACGAGGTAGAGATGTTGCTAGAGATGGGCGGATTCGGAACCGTAAAAGAAAAGACCGACGGTGCAAAAGAAACAGCAGAAAAAGTGGAGGGAGTGGAAGTTGTCACGGCAGCCAAAGAGTTGTCTAAACGAAAAGAAGATTTGGGCATGATGGAACAGAGAATGTTGGTCTTTGCAGTGAAGGAGAAAGATTACCTGCCTCTACCGTCAGCTTCGCCACAACTGTCAATCGACACCACCTCGACAGCATCAACCGATCATCACTCCTCGTTAGACTCTGCGATTAACGTCTCCAGTCCAGCAAATGGTCCTGACTCGAAACCAAAGTCTGCTTCATCGCTGAGTCTCCCCCCGCCAGCCTCCTCCCACGTCATCAAAACAACAAACAAAGGGGCAAATCAAGTCAAATTCGATACAACCCCTCCACTGATACCCCATTTATTGGTTCTGTTTGGTGACTCTTCGATACCTTGTTTCGGGAAATTGAACAACACCTGGAACCCTGAAGATGTCGCCACCAGACAAAAGTTGGTGGATATGTTGGCCCAGTTTTGGAATTTGTCACACGCTTCTTCTTCATCTCTGAAATTAGAGAATGGTAACGCAATCGGTAATGGCGTGGAAGAATTTGTTGTCATTGACGAATCAGAGGCCAAGATAGGAAGATTGACGATTGTAGAGAAACACGATAGTATGTTGAAAACCTTGTTGGAGATTATGAATTCTTCAAAGAGTCAATCAAATGCCTCAATGAGAACCAGAGAAGGTAATTATCAATCATTCTGTTGTTAACTTCATATTCATCAAGGAAATCATATTGACGTTGTTTCTATTCTCGATAGTTCCCTTTGTGTTGAACTTGTGTGACGAAGGTTTTGAAAACGATGCGTTAAAAGAGCTTCATGTACCAGCTTTATTGGAGATGTTAAATATGCAATACTCAGGTGCTGGCCCACAATGCCTTGGTATGTTTAATTTTGCAGCTACGTACCTCGATACGTATGATCTAACCCCATGCGGGAATAGGTTTCTGTTACGACAAAGGTCTTGTGAATCAGACAGCTGCTGCGCTCGGCATTCCCACTCCTCAAGAAACCTATTACCTCAATTCTCTCACTTGCCATTCTCATTCATCGTCTCATTTCAATCCATCTTTCTTTCACTCGCTACTTCAACATCATTCTATTCCGTACCCTGCATTCATCAAACCCCTTCGAGGTGACAACTCTCTTGGCATTACTTCCCGTTCTGTAGTCTACAACCAGCACGAACTCTTTTCCTACATTCAAGATCTCTTCCAGATGGGCATCAACGACATTATTATTCAAGAGTACCTCACCGGTCCTGAATTCAGCGTCGGTATGATTGGCAACCCTGAATCGGGATACTACTTTCTGCCCATTCTTCAAGTGGACTACTCTTGCATTGTGGAAAAGAATCTAGTACCCATATTGGGATATGAAAGCAAATGGGATCCAGACAGTCCGTATTGGAATGATATCAAGTATGTTCGGGCGACGTTACCCGTGGAGGTAGAAGAACTGTTGAAAGTTAGATGTACAGTTCTGTTTGAACGTTTCGGATGCAGAGATTATGCCAGATTTGATTTCAGAGCGCAAGGTGATTTCTTGGACACACTTTCCTCTCAATCCCCCGCTTCTTCGTCTCCGTCTTCCGGTTCATTGAACTCGTCGTCAGAGTCATCGCAAATCTATGAGCATACCCTTGATTCTACCAACCCTGCGTCAAAAATTAAATTATTAGAAGTAAATCCAAATCCCGGTTGGTGTTGGGACGGAAAAATGGCTTATATGGCTAAACTGGAAGGTCACAACTACCAAGAATTAATGATGATGATTTTGAACGCTGCTTGGGAAAGAACCAAAACAGTTTCTATCTAAAAGCAGCTTTAATGGATGAGTATAGCCATTGATCAGAATTTGAAGGTGTGAAATGTTTTTTTTTTCGTGGGTGTTATTTTTCCGTTTTGGGCCTGTTGCCATATCTCCTTGTTGCTTTTAGTTAAAACGCGGGTTTATTGGAATCAGAAATCTTATACCCGTATACCTATTTGGAAATTCGGAAAAATGGATACCCCGCAGGGAAAAAGAAGGAAAATCTTGGTTTGAGCGATTGCGACATTGTTTTATAGGGAATAATATTTTGATCATTGTTGCTTCCTTCCAGTTTTTGAAAAGATATCATAGATACGGTAGTGGTAAATGTTGGAAAATTGTATAATACGGTGCTTTCTCTTGGTTTCTGGTGCTGTTTTTTTGTCCTTCGAAAGAAGCGGTTTGTGCATAATGGTGTATTCGTTATCTTTCGTACATGTTGTGAATTTCCTTACTTTCCTTACGTTTTTTTTCCAGTTGTTGTATATTTCTTCATTCCCGTGTGGGATTCTACAATGGACCAATTGAAGAGCCCACTGAGGATAAAATAGTTGTGAAATTGTTTGATTTACTCGTTACCTTTCCTTCCTTTTTTTTTTGTGAATTTGTTAGCCTTGTCTATATTCTTTTTCTTCTTCTCTCTTCTTCATCATCTCTGATGTTGTCCTGTTCCTAGTGTATGTTGTGTGTAAAGGGTTCTAAGAGATGTAAACGAAATGACATATAAAAAAGATCGGGTACAATCCATTGTAGATTTGTACAATATGTTTCAACACATTCTCTTCTCTCCCTGTCCCTACCCATGTATTCCTCTACGAGAGTGAAAGTATATTTCTATTTTGCAACAAGGATCCAACCTGGGTGGCATCTACTTGGCCTATATACACTATGTTTCTTTTTTTGGTATTGTTGAATTACACGGCAGAACAATCAATCAACAAAGTTGCAAATATACAATTCGCGTTTCACTATTCCCACAGTTGACAGGTATTATGAGAAAGTTGTCTCGGAAGGATATGTATAGATAAATCTTGGTAGAGCTGTGTCAATATCTAAGACAACTTGGAGTGGATTCTTATTCTTAAAATCCGAATATTACTTGACCGGAGCATAAATAAAGATCCACAGTGCAGTGCAGACAGGACAATGGATAATTACCATTCTCCTTGTGGCCATTGAACACGTGACAAACACGTGAGTCGCTTTGGCAGTGCCTCCCAGATGCTTAACCAACGAGTTTCGCCAGAAGCGTCGACAGGGCAGCGGAATTACATTTTATATCATTGCCGCAGAGATATATCGACAGATAACATTCATTCCGTACGTTCATTAGCTCCGCATCGATGAACAACCCCGCCCAGCCAAAGTCGAGAAGACCCGCAAACACTGCCTTCAAACAGCAGCGTTTGAAAGCCTGGCAACCCCTTCTCACTCCCAAATCCGTTCTCCCGACTCTCTTCATTGTCGGTATCATCTTTGCCCCCCTCGGTGGATTCCTTCTGACGAAATCGCAACAAGTCTCAGAAATTATCATTGATTATACACAATGTGACAAAGCCACCGATACTTTTTCATCCACTAATGTTCCTGCCGGCGCTTATTCCTACGCTGGTCCGCTAGATGGTGGCAAGGAAGTCACTGACAAAATGTTTTGGAAAAAGGAAACAATTGGAAGTGGGGGTAATAGTTTCACAAGATGTACCGTCAAGTTTCATGTGCCGGTAGATTTGGAAAAGAGTGTCTTCATGTACTACCGTTTGACCAACTTTTATCAGAACCATAGAAGGTATGTTGCGGCACCGACGAATGTTTTAGCAAAATTCCATCTATGGCAGCCAGAATTTTTGTCTACATTTGTGTTCCTTAAACTTCAATGAATTTCTCACTTTGGATATTGCTGTTCCGTTATGTAATGACAGATACGTCAAATCGTTCGACCCGAATCAACTCCGAGGAAAAGTAGAAGCTGAGGTAGACGGCAATTGTAAACCCCTTGATAAGAAAGATACCGGAGAAACTTACTACCCTTGTGGGTTGATCGCCAATTCATTATTCAATGGTATGTGTTGCTTTACTTTGATGATGGGTTGGATGATGGCGAACGACGGCGACGTGTCCTTCAAAAATGGGTCAGCGGACGATGGGAATATAAATTGGGATTTGGTAAACATAAACTCAATTCTGGTATTGACCTCTCAAATATACTCTTGTAGACACGATCTCTGATCTTGTCAATGAGGCTACACCCACCACCGTGTACAAATTCTCAGATAAGGGTATCGCCTGGCCCTCCGATAAATCTAAATATGTCAAACCCGATGTGACCAAAATCGATTTCAACAAACTGATTCCGCCGCCAAACTGGCAAGTTCGATTTGCCAACAACAGATACAATGCGACCAGTTTCCCGGATTTGGCAAATGATGAAAGATTTCAAGTTTGGATGAGAACAGCTGGGTTACCTAATTTCAGGAAATTGTACGGAAGAAATGACAATGACAAGTTAGTGAAGGGTTATTGGACTGTCACGGTTGATAGCCGTAAGTTTCCATTTAGCGTTCCTCTCGCTATTTTCTTCTATTCCATGTCATGGTTGATTGTATATCTATTTTGTTGCATCGACTAACCCATTTTTAACTCTCGTTTGCAGATTTCGTTGTGAATACTTTTGGTGGCACTAAATCTATCGTCATTTCCACCGTTTCTTTCCTCGGTGGCAAAAATCCTTTCTTGGGCATTGCTTATATGGTTGTTGGTGTAATCTGTATTGTGTTGGCTTTGGTGTTCACCGGTAGACACTTGTATAAACCACGGTACGTTGTCCCCATCTCTCCGTCTTGTTTTTCGATTTTGTTGCAACCGTACCCTCGTCGATTCAAAACTAACTCTTGTCCAATTTTTGCCCTAAAACAGAAAACTCGGAGACCACACCTACCTGTCTTGGAATCAACAACCAGTTGGGTCACCGACCAGACCTTCTTCATAAACATCCTCCTTGCCGCGTTCCCTCCCACAACTAAATCATCATTCTCCTCGATGTAACCCCGTTTTATCCATTCCATTTTTCTGATGTTGTCGTCGATCCAATATCACTAACTTATGCATGGAAGGTTGTGAGTCACATCGATAAGCGGGTAGTGTTCATACTTGATGTTGTTTGAAAGGAAATATATTTGTATTTACGGGTGTCTTGTATATTGAAAGTTTACCGATTCGATTTGACAAACAAAATCTCTTTTAATAATTATATTTTTATATTACCTATATATGGCTTTTGTTTTTTTCGCCCCATCCCGACTTTGGGCATCCTGTCCCAAAATTTATGAGAAATGGTACTATTAACCCAATTAAAAGTAAAATGAACAAGTACTGCACATGGATTCATAAGCAGACTGAGTCGAATCCTCACTGCTTTCTCATTCGAAGAACGGGTTGCGGTTATTTATTGTGTATACTCTATAGATAGTGTATTCCAGGTGTATAACATATTTATATATATATCATCCGCGATTTCCTGCACTGCGACATACATGATGTGATATATGCAGAACAACTCCAAGAGATTCAACGCATCAGAACCATTTGATACTGTCCATGGTTTACGCGCGAACGTATTTATCATGTACACTCTTCCAACATACGTCCCATTGTTCGACCCACATTCTAGTAACGACGCCGACACCCCCACCTGACCCGTCTTGGGCGATCATACAAATTCCTACATCTTTTATTGGATCGGGACCACGTACTAGATTTGGGGCCATGACAACAGCAAGGTTGTAGGAGGTCATTAAATTTTTGGTGTGGGATTTTGAAACTTTGTTCAGGAATTTGAAAATGTAGGATAACAAGATTTGAGAAGGGAGAGAGAGTTGAGGGAGGATGGTGGACTGAAAGTAGCGAGGTCGATCGGAGGGACTGAGTGAAGGGAGTGCGTCGAGTTGGGTGTAGTGTTCAGGTGATATGATGGGGGTTGGAAGTTCACGGAGAAACATTTTTATCAGAACTGCGGCAAGGTGGTGGGGAGAATTGTAGCTGTTGAAGTCGGGGACGATGCCTGGATTAAAATGGAAGGTGTAGATTGAGAATGGTAAAATACAATCGTAAGAATGAAAGATAGAGGTTGTTAATGAAAAGTCAACAGTAAATCAAATCGTCGGGGAGATACAACTACTGACCATTATTCAAATCCGCCTTGACTACCTTCAATTCAGCACTACTGGGGCTCCTCCTGAATATCCCTTCGACTTCAATACCTTCCTTTTCCAAGAATTCGACACAGATTCTAATAGCGCTCGGAATCCCTTTTTCACCTTTGGGACCCATCAGTTGATCTAGAGGTACTCCATATTGACCGGATGTGGCGGCTACTTTCTTCGGTACTGACGATAATACACCAGAGCGGTGAAAAGTGGGATCTCCAGCTCGGTTGTAACTTGAATGAAAAGAAACGTAAGTCTAAATTAAACCAGCAGACGAAAGAACCTAAGATAGACAGTCGACTCACTCTATTACTGCTTGAGGAATATTGATTTGATGGACCGGTACAAGTTTCGATAAATCCGTTAATGTCTCCACATAGGCCAATTTCTTGAAAAATTTGGGACTATAGGATTACAAAAGGAAGAGGGTCATCAGGCTGAGCACTTGAAAACGATCATTCAGCAGTAGAATGGTACTGAAAAGGTTACCTTAAAATCTTATTCATCGTATCAAAAATAAGTTTTACCCACTTAGCAGGATGTACGATATATAAGTTCTTCAGATTCTTTTTATACCTATGGTAAGAAGGTAAAACGAAGAATCCGCAACGCAACACGAAAGGTGCGAACATCAGATATTGGAGGCTAAAATTAGTGACTTCGGCTGTGCGGGCTTTATTGTGAAGTGGGGCCATTCAATGCATCAAATCAAAACTGCGGGGAAGGAAAAGCAGAAAGTAGAAGCATAATACAGACTTTCTTGTTAAACGACGATATGCCTTCAGAAGCCATAGGACACCTGGTCTATACTGAGATCCACTGGAAAACAGGACAACGACTAAAAATAGACTACGGATTAAAATGGGATTCAAAATGCCTTACCCGATAAGGAAAGCAAAACACATACCATAATCGTTTTCCACAAAATCATCCAAAGTAGATAATATCACTCTACGAATCGTTTTGGTTAGCCCACATATCACTGCAGCATGCCAAATTTTGGGAATACATACGAAAGAAGTCCATCGTAGTCTGTTGATTTTGGGTCCGGCAAATGACATGCATTAAAAACCAGCATCGGCTTTGATTCATAATCAACTCCTATAGGTTAAATATTATTTTATCATACGAGTTAAATAGTGCCATATTGCCCGTTCGGGTGACTTAATATTTATGAATCAGAACTAACAGGAGCCAACATCAAATGTGACGAATTTCGCTACACAGCTCGATCACAGCAAGAAGATGTAAAGAAAAGAAGAGGATAAACTTACCTGCTTGATAGATAATGTTTTCTTGCACATATTTGATCAAGTCACGACCAGAGTAGGACATTTTGGTTTTAGAGTTTGCAGCCGCTTTCGTTGAAAAGAAATTGACGATTGGATTGTAAATGCTGTTCACCAGATAGTAGACTTCGAATTCCACAGCTGTTATGATGACGAAAATGAGTGATAACAGTTGGATGAGAAATTGGTCGATGAACGTTTCAAGTCGGCCGACTGGGGTCAATGATCGTATTTTGTCGAGTAGAAGGAACGGCATCAGCCTTTGTTTCGATTGTGAAATTTAAACTAGGGAAAGCTTAATTGTGTTCTCTTTCTTTCTTTCTCGAATATATTGAAATTTATTATTTCAGTGTATGACATTATTTGTGTGTCCTCATTTTAATGCTTTCCTGGTGGGTGTTTTGCCACACGCGAAGAATGCAATGTTTCAAAGGTCTCTAACAGTTGGGTGCCGATGAACCAAAAAGGAAAGTAATAAATGTACTCAATCGAAGGCTGAGAGTCGATGTATAAATTAATAGAGAGCAGTCTCTGCCAATTTTCAAGGCACAAACATGAATCGTTTCCACCGACATCAGCTTGGCAGTTGATTTCTGCTCGTCAAGCCCAAGTTTGGGACTATGGCCCACACGATAAACAATCCACCGTTTGTGTAATGTGCGGACTGCAGCGACAGAATGACTGATGAGCGTTGAAGGAGCATTGACAAGAATTGAGAAAGAAAATTAATGTCCGCAGTGGATGGTGATTCATTACAGTGCCCAATCAGTGTCCTCTGCTCATTGTGCGCGCCCGTCCTGAAGTCCAGCCTTTGTCCTTATGCCGGCCACTATGTGCAAATGAGAGATGGATGGAATTAAGGAACTGGCAAAGGCAATTCCATTTCATCGCTAATCTTCGTCTATAGCAGAGTGTCTGCATCTCTCTTGTCTTTTGACATCGCTCAATTCTCGGTGGAAACAGTCCCTGACACTAAACGATTTCTTGAAAATTAAGACTACACCGTAGCATGATATTCTAAGTCTGCTCCTATCTGAAATATGACGACGACATCATCTCAATACAATTCGTCTCCACGACCAGTTCAGCACATTACTCTTTATGAAGAAACCGTTCAGTATTCAAGCCTCGACCGACTAACCGACTACTCGGATGTTGTGTCTAATGCTTTTTACAAACTTAAAGAAAAACTCAAATACAAAGATCTTGCCGTTCTTCCATTGCCTTACGAACCATACCAGCTCAAAAACGGTCATTCTCCAACACATCGAAAATCTTCGACTCGGTCCAAGAATGTGGAAGTTGAGCAAAATTTCATTCAAACATTCCCATTTAACCCGGCAACTCAACAATTCATGCAATCCCCGTTACACACCAAGACTCACGGTCTATCCTCAAAATTTAGTTCAATACTAAACGACATCAATACTCGATATTGTACTCGATATTCAAGCGCCAGGAAGCGGTTGAAATTGACAATGGCTGGGACTAGCGGGATCATCTTGCTCATCATCATTCTATTCATCGCTATTCCAAAGCAAATGGTTAGCGGTTTGATTGCTGTCATACCAATTCTATTGGTTGTTGGATACATGCTGTTTGTATCTTATGCTGGATTAACTGGGAGTGAAGGTCGGCTGATGAAGGAGATTGAAGATTATCTGCCAGACGTCAATGCCAAGTTTCGTGATCGTCTGAGAAGGAAGAAAGGAGAGACGCAACGGAATATTAGATGGTCAATTGTAAAAACTGAACTTGGAATCATTGAGTTGGTTGTGAAGGTGGAAATAGAAGAAGACAAACCGCCTGGAGCGGACTCTGAACTGAACGAAGAGGAAAGAGGTGGCGAAAGTGGTGATGACTTGGAAAAAGGTATCTCGGATGACGACTCTGAGGATGATATGATGTACTCAACCAACAATGGGTCACCTTCTCAACCTCCGCCGACACTTCAAAAGATCACCTCCACAGAGCTGTCGCCTTTGTCATCGCTTTACGATACGATTAAGAATAAGCAATATAGCGAACAGACAGATTCTATTTACAGATCTCCTCGAGGATCTGCTATGCCTGATAGGTCTGTGCGGAATTCTAGTCGCTCGACATCAACATTTCCACGAAATAAGTCTTACGTAAGTCCTATCTCGTCTCGGTCACTCTCTCGCTTGTCGTCCCGTTCGTCAAAATCTGCCCGTGTGCCAATCATATTCGGCGATGGGAATGCAAAAATTTCTTCGTTCAGTAAGAACCCAATGTTTTTACCCGAAGTAGTTTCGTCACCGTTTCCGTCCAACTTTAATTCACCAAGGTCATCAGCTACTTTGCATCACCTGGATCGCTCCACCCCATCTAGTACCCTCAGCCGAAACACCCGACAGCAAATGCCAGTCTCCATCGCCTCTACTGCAGCATCAGATTATAACCCTGGAACCTTTGTGAGTCTATACAAACAACGGCAATCTCGGCTCGCTTCCACATCGACCTCCAGATCCAGTCTATCCCGCGGACCTTCCAATCGCGCCGACTCCAATTCGAACTCAAACAAAGTACCAAGTACTGAGTCTTCAGACGAGACCCAGTACGGTACCCCAGATGAATCGTTTTTGAGTGCCCGTGACGACTCCTCAAAGCCAATCTCTATGATATCGGCAAATTCGGATTCTACGATTCATGTGAGCGATTCAGCTTCAAACCGTCATATATCAATCGTCAGCTCTGTGGCTACAAGATTTTCTGCAGTAGAATTTGATGTCGATGAATTACCCCCAGTCCCTGCAATTCCAAGTTATGTTTCACCGTCCAAAGCGAAATCAGAAACACCATATACCGCAGTCGTTAATATCGCCGATTCATCTTCACCTTCAGCTCCTTTGCCCCCACCAAAATCACCAACATCACGACGGTTTTCATCAACTAAACGAACTGATTCCGTATCTACCACATTACAGCGCTCTCGCAAACCCTTAAAGCCTCTCATAACTATTCCCACTCTGTCAGAACCCAACACCCCCCGCCAATCTGTCATGTCGCCTCAAGTCCCAGTACTCAGTTTAGACACGCCGCTCGCGGAAGAGCAATTAGAATTTAAGTCCATCAACCTGGAGGACCTAGATCTTGACATGGGACTAGATTTAGATTTGAACTTGGAGTTGGATGATAGTGCATTTTTCGGAAGTTTGAACAGGAAATCCAAAGTTGAAGCAGGGGATACAGGCAAAGCCAGAGAAGCCGATAAAGGAGTGAACGTTGGCGCACAGAAGAAAGAAGGCGAGGGAGATACAGAAAAAATAATGGATTTGGTCAGTGCTATAGGTCAAAGACTGTCTTCCTGGAGAAGTCAGACAGATGAGGAAGATGACTTGTCGAATTTCCTTTAGAAATGGAAATCAAGTTAATTATTCATACTCGTTAATACATCACATTAGTTGCTACAGACAATTTGTATAGTCCCCACTGTATCCTAGTATTGTATATTTAAACGTAATAATTGTAAAATAACATCATAATCGAAACGAAATTTGTACATGACTTCTTGGTTCACCCGTTCACTCGTCTGTTCACTGGCGATTGCCCTTCAGCTGACAATCTCAACAAACAAGAGAAAGAGGGAATTCCATCACCGAAAATTCATTCCTCCAATCTCTCGCACAACTTTATCATTGCTCTCCCTTTTCGTAGTTGACTAAGCCAACAATAACCGTCCTTCAATATGAGTAGTCGTGCTAGATCTGTATCAAGATCTCCAGTCAGAGGAAGAAGGTAAGATAAGAACAGGCTTTTTACATGAAGTCGTCACATCCTTTCGCTTCATGATTTTGTGTTAGTTTTTATGAGAGAAGCAGTATCAAGCAGTATGAAGCAGTTGACGTCAATTTCGGGAGTTGCTATGTATATGGTAAAGAAGAATACTACAACAGTGGCGAATTCTTTTGTACGGTGGGGCTTGGAAGATGAGATTTAAGTTTTTGGGTGAGGTTATGTCGATTAGATGTTTGGAGTCGTATGATTAATGGGGCAAAAGCATTTGGAGGGTCAATTTGTGCTGGATTTGAGTAAATTGTTAAAAGTGGATAATGGCGGGGCCTCTTCTTGATGTGTTTCGGTGGATCTGATAGATACTGGGATTTGCATTCCTCAATCCGATTGTTAACGACCTTTTTATCGTTTTATTTTTTATATCTGCCGTTTTGATTTATTTTGCTTTTGATCCAACAGACGATCCAGATCTTACTCCCGCACCCCATCCTCTCGCTCAAGAAGTAGATCGTACTCATCTAGGTCTTACTCCCGCTCTCGTTCTCGAAGTCCTTACTCCTCTCGCTCTCGATCATATTCTCGTTCTCGTTCCAGATCCTACTCCCGCTCTCGTTCATACTCTCGTTCCCGTTCCCGCACTCCCTCTCGTTCCCGTTCTCGCTCAAGAAGCCGAACTCCTCCCCGTGCTCGACGAGGAAGGAGATCATCGAGATCAATCTCTAGAAGTGCCAGTCCAATTGCAAGAGGGGGCGCAAAGAAAGATGGGAGAAGGTATAGCACAGAGGTTGCGAAGAAAGTGTTGGTGAATCAGTTGACAAAAAATGTGAATCGGGAACACTTGATGGAGATATTCGGACACTACGGAAAGATTGTGGATATTGATGTGCCAATGATTAGGAAACGTATGTTGTCTTCTACTTTGGATTTAGCGGTTCTAAATGATTCACCGACAAATATGTGCGCTTTCTTTCGTGGGGACTTACAATTCAGTGAATTCGAACCGAGGAAAAGCGTACATCATTTTCGAAGAGACATCTGACGCTGAAAAAGCGATTCAGTATATGGATGGGGTACGTGATTATCTTCAAACTATTAGTTACTCTTTGCAACTCTTCGAAAACCTATTCATCCTTCATTCTTTTTAATTGTACACCAGGGTCAAATCGACGGCGCGACCGTACAGTGTTTCTTTGTGCAAAATCGGGACACGGAACCTTACGATAACCGAGGATCTTATCGTGGACGAGGGGTATTCAAATCATCCTATCGAGGTTCAGGTAGAAGAAAGTACGGGGATAGGAGTTTAAGTAGAAGTCGAAGTCCGAGAAGGGTATCTAGGAGTCGAAGCCGTTCGCGAGATAGACGTCGCTAGCCATTGTTACTGTTCAGAATTACAATAGGGTTTATAAGATATGATCGAGATACTTCTAATTTGTGTTTCAATTGATGGTGCATCTTGCGTTGTAGGGTTCATGTATGTTACATTTGATTTGGAGTGTAGAACTGGAATTCCACGTTATGAATGTTTGCAGAAATTTCCGTTCATTCTGTTGTTCATGTTAATAAAATCGTAATGTTATTGCAAGAATATTAAGATTTACCAGTCTTTGCATCAGGACTACTTCCACATGATATAAAGTATTAGTATAAATCACGTGACTTTTCTCAATGTTTGTTTACTTTTCATTCACTGATCAGCGACTCGGTTTGCCAGCGAAAGATATCTATTTCATTCCCATACCCTTGAATCTAAAATCATTCCCCTCTTTCACCTTTTCGACTCAAATGACAATGGCCGCCCAGTACGACAGGGATCGATCCTATTCTCGACATAACGATGGCGACCGACCATTTAGAGGCAACCGATACGGCAATAGAGATCGTGACTTTGGCATGGCCGGTGGCAGAGACAAGAGACTCAGAGTATGTTTCTTCAGAGAGCAATACGTTCATCATCAGTCAATTGCTTTGCTGTTTTGTTGATTTGATTCCGTCCTGAGTCCTCCTTGATTTGATTGCTCAATTCGTGATGATTAACAAGTCTGGTCGCACTTTGATTTCCACTTGAATAGGGCCAACAACAATATTCTAAATCAGACGAAGCAGATAAATGGTCACATGATTTGTTTGATAAACAAGGCAAAAAGTTTAATAATCGGAATCGAGATTTTGATAACGATTCCAGGAGTCACCGTGACGCATCAAAATCTGAATTGTACGGTAAGAAAGTTATGGTAGAGAATTTACATTGGAGAGTGACAGAATCGGATTTAAAGGTATGTTTGACTAATGGTTAGAATTTGTGGATGATACGGTAATTCGGCAACAGTGGATGAAGAGGCGAATCAAGTGTCTGTATTGACTCTTTCTTTCTTTCTAGGAATTGTTCGATGAATATAACTGCGAACAAGTTGTGATAAAATATGACCGTACGGATCGATCAACAGGAGTGGCGGAATTATCATTCAAAACGAAAGAGGATGCTCAGTCAGCTATGGAGCGATACAACAGTGTAGAATTAGATGGACAACCTATGCAGTTAAGGCTATGGGAACCGCCAAGGTTTTCTGCCGCTCCATCGAGTGCTGTTGGTGGACGTTCAAGAGATATAGAGTCGCGATTGAGCGGAGGCGGCTTTGGCCGTGGAGGTTCGAGAGAGTGAGTTGATTATTTTTAACGATGCCACGTCTCTGTCGTTGTCTATTTTCTTAACTGATCATCGAACCTTATCGTTATAGTTACGCTCCGCGACGTCGTTATGATGATCGTCCTTATGCCCGACAGGGTTCATCTTTTCGAGGTGATGGTCACAGTAGGCCAAGACGTGGTGGCGGCCCACGAAGCAACAATGATAGACCTGACGTCAAAGACAGTAAGAAGAGCGCTGAGCAATTAGATCGAGAAATGGAAGAGTACATGAAAAGTGTTGAGAAGGTATGTTCACGTCATTCTTCGATAATTTTTGCTCTGTTCGTGGGAAAAGGTGCTGATTGCATGAATATGTTGAAATAGCCGAAAGATGAAATTGTTCCGAATACCGAAATTCCATCGATAGCGGCGGACGAATTAAGTACGGCTGTCATGCAGGAAGGAGAAGCAATGGCACTCGATTAAACTTGGATATATCTTGATACTGGCCCCCTATTATTGAGTCATCGGTCATAACACCAACAGCTCCAAATTCTCTTATCCCTTCTTACGTAAAAACTGTCATATTTTGCCTTCAGATTGTGTATTTACATCATTTTCCAAAGTTATGAAGATAAAGGTCCTCCGCTGTTAAAGTTTGTCATCAGCTGTATCTCTGACGATTACAATATGGGTACTGGGAAATTGTACAAGTAATTGGATTTATTAAATATTATATTTTTTGTGGACTAATGATTGAGGTTCTCGTGTGTCCTACAGTGGGAAGAGTCGCATTGAACAGAGACAATTTAAATGGTGATCATACTCTAACAGGATTAATAATAATTGACAGAAACCATTAAGCTTTGTAATTGTTATGGCCGAACGGATGGAATTTCACAGCGATATCGACTTTGTATGACACCTCTTGCTCAAGGTGAAAGCTGATCGGACAAATTGCAATTATATGAAGAGGGACGACCATTGTAGCGGCAGCAATCAAGAAACGACATCATCTGCCCTTTCTGCAATTTATTTAATCTTTATTGCAGTAATCAAGGAAATAGTTTTTCACAATAACCGAAACTGGTGATTACTCCTTCAAATTACCCCAGTCCCCATATACGTGGCCTAAGATGTTTGACACATCGTACGAGTCAATAGCCGACTGTAAAAGTACAATTTCCTTGGTACAATTTTAACCGACCAAAACTCTGACAGTTTATTTCGTACATAAAGCGTTACAACTATAAATACTTTTCTTCCTATACTCCATAGAATACAGCCGGCAACATGTCAGATAACCAAATCGAACGGTCGCTCTTGAAATTTCAAGAATCCATGCGAGGTTTTGTGCCCGGCTTAAAACAAATTGCGAAAGGTATCGCCTTGCAATGTGCACATGAGATTTTACTATTCAAAAGCGAAGCTCATATGACGTTTGCGACACCGGGAATGGAAGATGTCGAAGTCCCGTCTGCATTTACTACAACTACGTGAGTTAATTTCTTCGTGTGTCCATACTTGGTATTCGTCGAAGGCATAAATAAACTTACATGTCTTTATTTATGTTTTGAAAATGTCAGCGTCACACACCCTGAGAAAAGTGTAACTCAAAAGTAGTACATGTTACTTGCTTTTATTGCAATTATTGGTTTATGCAGTGTCTCTCCATGAACGTATTCTGACCACCCCGTATCCAATTTTACATGATATGATTGTTGTTAATCCTAGTGTATTGAACTTATCACCACTTAACCTCAACAATTCATTACCTTCTCGTTCAGCAAGTCCTTTAAGGTATGTAAACATTCTCAGTCGTTGACGATAATCTCCTCCCTATCAACCAACGACGTGCCATTCCCGTATTAGCGGATTGCGGCCGGTAGCAAGCTCTCCAAGGTAAGATAAAATCCTACTTTAATTAATCATGGTTGTAACTACACATCTAACAAGAAATCTCAGTCCCCTCTTTGGTTCTCCTGCAACTCCAGAATCTCAACCAGGAGCGACTATACGAAAAACGTAAGTCTCCTTTTCTTGGTCGCGTTCAAAAACGGATGTTGAAAATTACTTTCGGAATTATCTGATGGATTTTTTTGAATGAATCAATTTTATAGACAACCGACTAGCATCCTCATTGACATCGACCCGACTGTTTTTAAAGTTCTGATACGAGGGAAGTGGACTGGATGTCAATACTTCAAATTCGCAGAAAATTATATCCAAAAGCATGTCAGGTCACTCCTCAAGTCACCTCACACTGATACCTCTTCCATCACCGTCAAATTTGACACTAGATACCCATTCATGGAGGATCCCCCCGCTAGGTAAATTTTAAGCTCCCATCGTGATATCTCTGACGAAAGGGAAAAGTAACGTTCAAGGTGGTTTCTTAGTGCGTTGGTTTGTGTCGTTAGCAATTTGCTCGATTCTATTTTATGCCCAATCATACGAAACGCGGAGAATTAAGAATAATCAACTGTACAAAGTCGTCATTTATTAGATAATATTAAAGAAATAAACTAATTTATTCGCAACTACTCTTAATATCACGAAAGAAGCATGTCCCCAGAGAAAGCCATGCTTTGGGCAGCCAATGAATATAGCGGTTATTACGCTACAAGAAGTATCTCATTGCTTTTTCTCAAAACAACAGTTAAGGTCTTTACTGATTCAAAGAAGGTTGCCTATTCAAATATATTAGCAAATAGATCAGGAGCGCAAATTTTTTTGCTAAACTCATTCGACTCTGCGTCTTCGGGTTGGTGTTCAGAAAAAGAACAAGCAGTTGTCTCCATTTTTGTTGAAAGCTCAGGGGAAGAGGAAGATAACGATAATTGAAGCTTCGCTGTTTATTTGGTCAGTTAGGAGATTACCAGAGAGCCATAAGCGCGCAAGCTTCCGTAACATACCTTGAGGATCCGGTGGTGTAGTCTTCTGATTTTTCATACTGTGTAGCAGGTTAGTTCGACACTGATTCAAGAATTGTAGCATTTCTTCCTTGGCGGATAGAGCCTTCGCCGGTGTGATTGACGAGGGGGAAGAAGCGGGTGATGTATCGATGTCCCTTTCAGACGATACAGCACCAGATTTCAATTTGTGTTGAGGAGAAGCAGATTTGAATACGGATGCACTGTACATCTGAATATTAGAAAAATTGGATCTGTTATTCGCAAATCCGGAAACATCAATTTCAATGTCCTCTGCATCTGCTGTCAACCCTCCACCTTGACCGGAATCAAACGAAGGGAATTTGCTTGGTGTATGTGCTTGATGGCTCCTTTTTGTAAAGACACCTGTAGCTGTGCTCAGCCGATTATGAGTTTTAGGATCAAAGATGTCCTCGGCTGAAGGTAAGTCATAATCGAATTCATTCTCAGAAATTCCCTCGTGGAATGAATTCAAACGCCTTTGCTTCCTTGGTACACGAGAGGAGTCAGTGTGGGTAACGGAAGACAAATTAGTTCGCTTCAACGGTTTGATATCAGGCCCAGAATGATTGTTAATTGATGTGCTTTCATGAAGACGATTGAGTGCCATAAGTTCAGACGGTACTTCAGATTGCTGATTTGATGATTTCTCGGATATTGCCAGCTGTATCGATGGCTTACGACCTACAGTACAGTATTAGTTAGCCACAACTATCATTGTCTGTGAAGATCATTATTACCATTCCCAAGGGACGTAGTATGTCTTGCTCCCTGTTTATTGACATTGCCTAAAGCAGATTTGAATCGTTAGATAGGTGATCAAGCGGTTATGAAGTTTCAATTCCGTACGATTTATATCAGGAGACGATGACGAGAGGTATTGCTGAAAGCTTGTATCTTCGCTCTCGAACAAATCTAGCTCGTTCTTTTGTCGCGGTTGTCTACTAGTAACATCGATCTTAGAACGCCTCTTCATTGATGTCGTAAACGAGAAATCAATATCGTCATCATTCGGCATATCATTCAACTTGGCACGAAGGTAATCGAAGTCGTTGTCATCGTGGTCAAGGGATACATCAGATTCATAAAGTTCATTCTCCTCATCGTTGTATGGGTCAGGCATCTGGTTTGACACGGGTGTAGGTGGAGCGGCAGCTTTGATAACTTTGGTATCAACTGCCACGAAAGTTGGCAAATTCTGATCGACATCAGTTGAATGTGATTGCGAGCCTCTAGGGAGTCTCCTCTTGTTTTTGATTCCTGACTTGCAGCATTTGTGCCGACAACTAAGTCGATAGCGTTAAGGATGATATGTCTAGATAAATTGAAACATTAGCAGAAATTGGGTAGTAAAGGATACATTTCTTTGTTGGCACATTTGTGGTTACAAGCGACAAGCCCCGTTTGAGGGATAACCTTGCTGGTTTCTTGTATATCCTTGGAGTGACGTGAGAAATCATCCGTATCGATGACAAGGTTTTGTGCTTTTGCATACGCTTTGGCGGTTAATCCTAGTGGATAAAGATAACTGGTTATCGCATCGCTGTAGTTGCCTGGGTCATACAATTAGTGAACTTACTGTCAATGACAGCCAATTCGTCGGTTGGAAGGTCAAAATCAGACATGTTATCATCGTCGAAGAGAGATGTCTGTCCAGACATGGCGATGTAAGTATATGTAACAATGATTGACAATGTCTAATGTTAGTATTTTCTGATGACGCCAACTGACCTTGCGTTGCAATTTATGATTCTCAACAGGTCGAGAAAAGCTTCCCCGAGGGAACTTGTTCTTATCAACGGAAGGTACGATCTCATGATGGATATCTAAACCAACTGCGGTTGACGAAAAGAGGTAAGCCTCCGACGAAGAGACAAAAGTAAATCGAAAAGTAAGTGAATTCAAAACCGTAATCCTCTAGAATAACTGAGCAACGTATGGTTTGGTTCGGATGTTTGATTTTGACGGGTAATCGAAAACCACGATTGCTTTGGAGTTGCTTCACCCTATGCACACAAGAATCAGCAAACAGAGATTGGCATCCAGTGCATATAAAAGCCCGATACTCACGGTATGCGCCTAAAATCAATGTAATCCATATCTGAAGTTTCGCAGAGGAAACTAATGTACAACATTCCACGCTTGCCATCATGGAATGCACATGTATCGAGATTTTTAAGACCAATATTTATGAATACTTCTATCTCCGTAGGTCGATTTGGAAACGTCACTTGAGAAATGTCGAGTTTGAGTTTTGGAAGCCGGTGATATGCGTCCAGCACCGTGTTTCCAAATGGTGGATTCCGGTTGACAATCTGCGGTTGGTTGAATGAAGCATGTCAGTAAGGAGTAATAAACTGTGGAGATAAACCAAAACAGACATATTCAATTTTGCGAGCATCAAGTTCTTCCAATTTTTCGAACGTCGTTATACCTGCTTTAGCGAACTGTTTTGAATGGGCTTGACCGACTTTCTCAAGCTGCATGGTCAAAAATGGACTATTATCCCATATTTTGGCTTTCAAGCATCGAGCCCTATCATACAATACTTCAGTCAACCATCTCGAGAACGTATTCGAAAAGCGGCGACACTAACAAATTGATTGCATGGCGTAAACCACTGATATCTTTCTTCTGTGCAAAATATTCAACCATGCCTGAAGATAAGATTGAGTATAAGTGAAGCTGAAATCTGTACTGTCAAGGATGAATATTTACATCTGGCAATACGATTACAGTGTTGAAAAATATGATGACTGTCGTTCCTTATCTGAGCGTTCATCTTGTCGTCTGGAATATGAATCGAACCCAGAGTCATCTACAACAAATTTCATGGACCACGCATGTTAGAAAAGAGTACTAGCGAATGAAGAGAACGTGATACCTGAAGTAGCAAGAAGACTTTCTCGTCGATTGTTTTGACCTATGCGGAAACAGTTAAGCTGACATAAAAATTGTTGTAAGCACAAGGAAGATAACAATTATACAGTTTTCTTTTTCAACGGATATTTAAGTAACGGGTTCTTGATGAGATTTTCGCTTAAAAACTTCTTATCGCCAGACTGGAATCGCATATCTTTGAATTCTTCGGCTTGTGATAGTGTTTCCAACTCGTCTCGAAATAGCGGGGACGGTTTAAGCTTGCTAATATTTACCATTGTCTGAAACTTGATGTAGTACTTCGCCATTGAACGACCGACATCTAAGTGCATTTTGACTCTGAAACCAACTATTCACAGCTTTTGATGAGTACTTGACCCTTACCAGTAGGCGAAATTTGATCTCCTCCATTTTCCATAACAATCATTCCATGTTCATGGAGACTCTTCAAGTCTTTCAGTAATATCACTTTAAATATATTCAACGTTAAGCTGTGCCAACTGGTTCGAGAGACAAATTCACAAACCTTCGAGTTTCTTTTCACCTAAGTTATGTTTGACATTTATATTCGGTCCTTGAAGCTTGTAATAGTCCGGATTTGATTTAATTCGTACATAAAGGAATGTCGATTTCAACCTGTAATAAATTGTTACGTTTTGCTAAGATGATAACAAAGCATAAGTATACTAGTAACCAATTCATCGCGCTTCTAACGCTATTAATGGTTTCTAATACTATCTCGGCATTCAAATGTTCAATCAAATTCTCGTGTAGGCTGCTTTCCACAACTTCCTTTCCGTTGACGAGATCTTCATATTTCTGTTTGTTTTCTTCCTCAGTGAGAACAAAGGCCTTCCCTTCTGTATCAAATTGGGGGCGGCCGGCTCGACCAAGCTGATAATGGGTGTAAGTGTCAATTCCACTGCGATCCCGCGGAGAAACGCAACATACCATTTGCATCACATCAAGTTCAGAGTATTCGATATATTGTCCATTTATGTAAGCTTTTGTACCTTTGATTATAACTAGATGGGCAGGCAAGTTGACCTACAAACAAATTAGCAAAATTCATTGCTGCGACACTGAAGAAGAAATATTTTTACCCCAACAGCCAACGTGGAAGTTGTGCCTAAAGCAAACAGCTGAATTAGCCAACGCACAAATAGTAACCGAATTGAAGCAACACATGTACTTACAAATCACTTGAAGTTGGCCACCAAGATACATCTGGTAAAACATTGGTTAACTTCTCTGACTGCAAATTTTGTGTTTGATGCGTTCCCGCCCATACTTACCTCTTCGACCAACTTCCGATCGGCGTAATCCAGTCCAGCATGATGAAATGCAATACCATGACCCACAAATTCTATTAATTGAGACGTCATTACGGATCGGTTAAGTGAAGTCCTACGGACGGCAAACAATTTACCTTTTAACTTCTTGTCTTTGATACGAGCCTTCGCATTATCTAAACGCATCTTTTGTTGAGGGTCGTGTACAAACGGATGGTTGGTCTTCTCGCACATTGTACATTCATTCACAAGATGTGATGCGGCGTTCTCACAACTTTTTCGGGTTGATCCAAACTGCATGTACGGATTTGGATGTTTGAGTCCTCGATTTGTTGCCAAATTTAACAATGCTGAAGAACTTACAATCAATACTGGTTTGTTAGGGCTAAACTTTCGGATTATTCCCATCAACCTACGCATAGAATAACAAATTAGCTGAATTAATCGGACTCAAACAGACAGAAATTCTGAAGGTGATACCTGTAATTCAAACTGTTGTCAAACATGAACGCATTCATTCCTTTCGTAGCGGCCCCTTCAACGTGCTTCTCGAGCTTTACAGGGCGGTATTCTTCTCCGAAGACTTTCATTTCGCACGGGCAGTTTTCAACGGAAAGCCACGATGCAACGTCATGAATATTGGGGACAGTAGCTGATATTCCAATGTATCGAATTCCAGAGGAAGCACGATCTGATCCCCCTCTATCAACTTCAACAGTTTTCATTCGCGATACCTAAAGATTCGTATAACAGCGACAACATCGAGTGTCATGCTTAAACGGAAATTGAAACTACTAATTATATCAACTTACAACTGCCTCGAGCGTCGCTCCTCGTCGGTCATGCAGCATGTGCACTTCATCGACCTAGTTCAAATTAAGTTAGTTATCCGGAAGATAAAGTCGAGACATCCTAACATACCATGAACAACTTTAAGCAGGTCATTAAGGCCTTTTGATCTCTCCATTTTCGTGTCATTGAATCCCACTTCTCGGGGGTAGTAACTATAATATTCGCCATTCGGACATCTTTGATATCATTTTGATCGGTATCACCAGTGAGCTCACGACCTGCAGGACAGGTGTGGTGCGGTCAGCTAGAAATCAGCGAACATCGATAAAGCTGTAACGTACAATCCACTCCAAGAGGATTAAACTTCATTCGCCAATCCTGTGAACGTTCCTTACACAACGCCTTCGTAGGAGCCATATAGACAGCTTTCGCTTTGTCACCGTTCGGAGCCATCAGCATACGAATGATGGCAAGCTCCATAATAACAGTTTTTCCGGCACCAGTCGGTGCTAACAGATTAACTTCGGGGTTAATTTGCGTCACTCGGTCATATATATTTGGCGGACCACTTACCACTTACAACCAAATTCTTGTCAGTATGCATCACCTACATAATCGTTAATACCGTTGAGCAAAATTCCCGCAAAGGTCGAGTATCACATACCGTATCAAAGCAATCAGATTGAACATAGTTGAAAACCGGAAACTTAAAAATGCTTCTGTATCGCTGAGCTGTTTCGAATGTAACGGAAGTCAACCAATGTCCATAGGGTTAACATACCGTGCAGTACTTACGTAACTCCCCGACCTGGCGGCAATTTTGCTGTTCACTTGTTGGGATATATGAAGCCGGTAACTGAGGTCGACTACGTTGTTCGTTGTACCTGGTATTGACTTGGGTATTCGGGTAACAAGGCTGAGATTTGTTGAGCGAATATGTGTTGTCGTGTTCATTATGATCGACTACCAATAAATCATATCCTTGCTTGGTGGCTCCAGCACCGTCAAGCTCTGTCCCTGTCATTTCCCTCCCTGTCTTGAAGAGCCCATCGTTTAATCCATCTAAATACAGTTGTTCTTCGTGAGCTTGAATCTCGTAGCCATTAGAGTTTGGGGGCTTCGAAAACGAGGAACAGGGCCCGTTGGAATTCATATTGGACATGTCACGGCGAAATGATCGACCAGAAGTATCAGAATATGGATTGAAGGCTGCCATTGTGTTTTCGAAGGCCACAGAAGAGTCTCCGTACGAGTTGAAATCGGTCTCGTCCGTCTCCAAGTAATGTCTTGATTGACCCTGATTGAAACCATGATATTCTGAAGGATGGGGCCGTTCATGAAGAGGAAATACCGAGTTGTCGCGATTGTCAACAATATTCCCATCATCCATCAAATCCAGCAATTGTTGCACATCATCATAGTCTTCTAGTTGAGATTGGCGAGGCTGTCTTGTACCTATCGGAAACATTTGCTCCCGCATACTATATGTGTTGAATGAAGGCTCAGAATCGACAATATTGGCTGCAGGAATCATCGGTTGAATCCGAGATCTGCGTGATTGAGAGCTCGAGCTAGTCATCGGTCGCAGTAGAGATGAATTGTCAGATGATTCCAGATATTTCGGGCGGAAACTGTTCATCTTGGACTGTAAACTAGGTTGATTCCATCGAGGCTGGAAAGAAGCACTAGAAGAGGGACCACTCTGAAATCCCTTGAACGGAGAAATTGCCTGGTTGCCCGCCGGCGACTGCCGAGATGGTAGCATATTTATATGGTCGGGATGATGACTGTAAGAACTCCCAAGGGGTTGACCAAAGGAGTTCACTCCTCTAGATCTCGTACCACCCAACACGGCTTTTGCATCATTTTTGTGGCTGTCGTGATTTTTGGAGCGACTACGCCGAAATTCAACTAAAGTTAGTAAAAGCAAGTTATCGGATTGTGCGATCAAGAAAATCGACACACCGAAGAATCCAATCCGATGCACAATCATCGCCCTGGTCTTCCGAGTATGAGTGTAGTTTAACAGTGGCGGATGAGCTTTGAGGGCGAAGCACCGTCCTTTCTTTCAGACGTGATACAAAAGATGGCCTTGATCTACTAGGCAAATTTGAAAGAGCGCTAGTCGATTGATAAGGATGGTAGACCGTGGATCTTTGTAAGGAATTTAAAGGATTTGTTTGCATTGATTGCTGTGATTTATGGCCTGAGGCGCTGCGATGTCTGTTGTCACGAAAAGCCATGATAGATCTTGGAGGACCGAAGGAAGTTGGTGATACCCTCCGCAAGCCAGTCTGCTGATAATGCTTGTGCTAATGCTGTTGAGGGATGGATGCGATGTCGTGGGAAAAAAAGTGTGGATGGAGAAAGGGATTGTGAGGAATGGAATCAAATGTGGACGTGTTTCTGGAACTGGCTCAGTCACTCCATCGCCAGTGTTGACGATCAAAAACAAACGACAGAGTGAAGGGAGGCAAAGGCACAAGAAAACCTCAAAGAACTCTGTTGGAGCTAATGGTTTGCATATTATTGAATGTTATCACATATGATATTACAAAGACAAATTGGGTATGTTTGCAAAAATGAATTATGTACATGTAGCTATTCATCAAATCGATGATCGATCTGGGGTCAACACAAGGATCCCATTATTCGCTCTATCAATGGGTAAAGTCTTGAGCATTAAGCAAATGGTGATAAAATAGTAGCGAGTCGTCGATTTTGTCTGATTCAAATGGTATGGATGGTGGTTGGGATCGTGCAGTTGAAGCTAGGCTTGAAAACCCAATGCTTTCCACTTCGCTGCCTGGCCAGAGATTGTCGTTACATTGTTCAGTGTCTGATGGAAAGAGTATGATATTCGGTGGTAATTGAATATAGCAATTTGACTCGATGGCTGAAGTTTCAAAGTAAATCTCATTTTCTGTTTCTACCCAAAGTGCGACTTGTTGGCCACTCTCCGACTGAACTGCTCCTGGTGGAACAGGGGATTCCATAGGGGACATCATGGCGCAAACAGTCGAGGCAGGAGATGGCAGCGGCCAGTTCAACTCAGCAGAAGCATTGCAGTGACTTTCAGAAGCTTGTCGGCGACTGAACCAAGCCTATAACGATAGAGATCATGAGCGATCTTGGTCAAGTCTAATCCTGGCCAGAGATGCGACATACCTGGATCTGACTCTCAGAAGCGCATAACGCCACTGCTAAAAGATATATATTGTGGTCATTAGGATTCTTGTTCATTTGATAGCATTGCTCTAACAGTTCCTCTGGATTTGGGGCCTACAGAGACGAATCTGTTAGGGCATCAAAAGGGGAAGGTATAGTGAAATCCTGTAGTAGACAGGATGCGCAGACTTACAACGGGATTACGATGCGACAGTGGAGAGACAGGTAGTTGAGTGTAGACTTGCATGATCACACAACGGAAGGATTCTGCTATACGTTTATAGATAAAAAGATGTTGTTGTGGAGGAAGTAAAAGCCAAGGTTGTGGCGCATCGACATTTATAAGAGTTGTAAGCCCGAGGTTGGCGCAAGATTCCCGTTTCCATGCTTGCTTCCGTTCGTCCTGACAGGAAGATCGAACGATGCGATCAATGTGATTGTGATCATCCTCGTAAGCCTTGCGAGATGCGACGACGGATTTAGTTGCAACTCAGTGAGCTGATCGAGATAAGAATGTCTCACTGGGAGAGTTTATTGCATCATCATCATTACATCCTACTACATAGCATTTCGTATAGTTTGTCATTCCCAGGGCAAAGCACATATGATGTAGCCGGGCAGTGCCAGGGCCCAAGTGGGCAGATGGGGAGTTCCCATAATGCACCCATAACGCTGCGTGGTATGACATGATGCATCTGTGTCTGATTGTGCCGTGTATCACTTCCAAAAAGCAGCCAGCCAAGAAGAGTGATAACTAAGAAGCAACCTCTGCGCCCTTTCCTCACTCAGCTCACTGTGTCTCCTTATCCGTCTTTGATGACAAATGAATTGAATCTGTCCACAATATGTCGTCGCACTCTCTTCGCCAACCTTGCGATGAAAATCGATCAGAGATTCAAAATCCTGAGCCCCGACACTGTGGCCTAAGCCAATCACATCTGGCGATGTCAATTCAGCTGGTATGGCTTTGAGTTTTGACAGCAACGTTAGAGAATAGAGATTGCTACAGAACTCAATAACATGTTACAACCTACATACAACTGCAATATCAACCGCTCGAGGAGAGTTCTTTGTCCTACATCACGATGGATTTGGTCTGGATGATTCTTGGGTTCCACAAGTATCATTCGGAATCCATATCCTCCTGGAGGGCCTGGAACTTTTGCTCAGAATATTAGAAGATCTAAATCGATCCGAGTGAAACATTGATCCTCCGATATCCAATTGATGGATATCCACTTTTTAGTCTAGACCACCATAAAGGGGTCATGATTGTAAAAGAATGACAATAGCGAGTTTGAGATTCAGAACAGATCTGTGATGACAGGACGAGAAGTGCGAGGACTGCGGTCTGTCCCTCTGTGGATCGACTCGCCAGTCGCCACCATTCCTCTGTAATTGACGACGTCGCATTCTTCTTTTGCGTCATTTTCTTTTTACTTAGTCCGGACTCCGGACGGCCATTTAACATGATGTCATGAGCACACCACAGAACCCTGAGAAGCAACCATTCTTGATTCCAGATCTCGCGTCGCAGATTTACTATTCAAAGCAAACGCTGACGCTGACGTAAATTGCAAATCCTTACATTCCAGATCTATCAAAAAATTGCATTCCAGAAAACATTGGATGTTTGAGGTGAACTGGACGCGAATTCTTCTTCTCGATTGATGAGATCACCGAAAGAGAGAATTTTAAAGCGTCAAACGTCATATTCCTTAAATCTTCTAGACAGAGCTGTTGTCAATCAAAGATCATTCAGATGTCAATTCAGAATATGTAGTATATCTGAATCACTGATCGATGAATCTGTATCCCATCGCGTAAAGAAATGCCAAGTCACAAGATCTCGTCATTAGAATTCTATTCGTTAGAAACGAACTTTTTTTGGCAAAACCTGGCCCGCAATTAAAGTACAACAGAATGGCGAATCCGAAACCATGAGGAGACTTTGCCATCGGTCGATCAAACAGACTCCAAGGTTTATAAAGGTACAACGAAGCTCCACTATTACCGGCTGTCGCAATAATGAATAGCGGTAGTAAAACATTGTATTTTCGACGACAAATGGGTTAACACTGATCGTTTAACACGAAGCTTTCCCAGACCCACTTGGCCGTTGGTATATACAAATCACAAATACCTGATACATATGAAATCTGGTATATACACAATCTTTAATGCTGAATTTCAAAGTAGAGAATGATGTCGTGGAATAATTCGACTCAGAATGTTATGCTGAATATCAACGTCGGCCCGAAAATGCTCTATTGTGCCCATTGAAGTCGCTTAGGTTATTTGAAGTAGAAACAGCGGAGGGTATATGGGCTTGCGAATGGGGTAAAATGTCGTAGCCTGCCGTCATAAAATGAATTGTACTGTTGGATCCCTCCACTGTATTAGACGAACCAAGTACAGAAGTATCTCTAATGTTGACACCTGGAGGAGGTTGAAATGGTGGAAATGGCTTATAAGTGTACGGATCGGACGTGAACGGATCATGATGGGATTCGGGTTGAGAAAGCAGCAGGTGTGGAGGGAGCGATGGTGGCAATGGTGGCAAAGTGATATTCTGGTTAGAAAATTGTGCCTGCTGTGCACTTACATTAGTCGACGTTGTCAGTAAGTTCACATCTCCTGAGAGGGCCGTTGGAGTTTGAGTTGGGGTATCTGGTTGAGAGACTGAAATCATCAATGAGTGAATAATTACAGCTATAGTATAAATAAAAGTTGTCCAAACCTGACACTTGAAGGTCCCCTACAATAGAGTCTACACTCGGAAGTACCATTGTGTTTTGGAATCCACCTTTATCCAACTTATTCTTCCACGCTTCTCTTGTCGCTAGTTTCATTTTCTGGTACGATGCGTTCGCGCGTTCAAGAATTTCCGTTACTTTCTTAATTTGCATATTTTTCGCAGGAGGCAGTGGAGAAAAGTCGGGAACAGGCATATCAGCTGGTATATTCTGATTTGTACGAGATATATCGTATTGTTAGAAATGATAGGTTTTCGGTGCCGGAGCAATATCACAACAAACAAGAAATCTCAAAAACAACGCACCATCGATTTCAAATAATAATCAGCGACTGACGACAAATATATTAGATTCTTCTGTAGCCTACCTTGGTATCTATAAAGATCAAGATAAAATCAGTCATGTAATCTATATAAAGTCCAAGAACGAAAGATAAGAACAAACATTTTCAACTCTGGTTCATCAAGCCACCCTTTGTTTTGATATTCCACACACACTCTGATCAAGATACGATTCACTTCTAGAATCTATAAGGCGGTTACTACATCTGTAGGCAAGATTGCCAACGAGTTTGTATAATCGATCCAAAACTAACCATCTGAACCACGTCACCTCCAAATTTCGGGATTAATGATTTGCCGCATCGTTCGGAATTGGAGGAATCAAGTTCTTCAATGCCTGATGAATGCGGTCTGTTTGATTCAATTTTCGGATAATATGAATTATAAAAGTCAAATTGGGACATAAATAAACCGTGGCAGACTGTTGAGCTCAAAATCGGCATTTGACATGAAACCAAATATGCTCAAATCAATCATTTCCTGGCAAAAGTATTCCAAAATTGATTGCTTAAATATAAACACCATACCTTTGAGAAGTCCTTGATGTTTCTTTCCTTATGTTGTTATCATAGCCGACTGCGGTATTAATGTGTGGAACTGTTGTCGTTCCCAGCGGTTCACGGTGTGAAGGCCTGAATGATTCCGACAACTGGAGAAGTTGAGTGTTTGACGGATATCGCCCTGAACCCGCAGAGGAAGGTCTAGAAGATTGCATTGAGCAAGAACGAATTCTCTCACGTAAAGATATCAGCGAAAATTGTTGCGAATTTTGGGTTAAGAGTTATGCAGAAAGTGCGTAAACATGGAAGACGCGCTTTTTGTTTTCCTCGTAAATTTATATAAATAGAAAAGTACATGCAAAGGTGACAACACTACGAAAATTATTAACCAAATATGGTTACATAAACGTGTAGCATTCTATGATCATCATCAAGTATGCTTTGATCGATCGACAAATTTTCCATCAACGACACATTCTCCATTCCCCCATTCTTACTCTGGAGCGTGAGTGAATAGATAGCTGACACTTTCTCCGTTGTGGGTCCTTCGAATAGCCTCGGCCAACGTAGCACTAATATCAATCGTCTTCAGTTTTGGACATTTAGATTTTTTCTCTTCATGGGGAATGGTATTGGTAACGATAACTCCCTCTAACGGAGAATTCATAATCACATCTGCAGCTTTCCCACTCAGAATACCATGTGTGACAATCGCATAAACTTTAGACGCTCCATGTTCAATAAGAGTCTTGGCGGCGAGTCCAAGGGTTCCACAAGTATCAGCCATATCGTCAACAAGAATAGCGGTTTTACCACTCACATCACCAACAAGGACCATGCGGGCAACTTCGTTCGCTATTTTACGTTCTTTATGAATAATGGCGAAGTCCACTTCAAGTCGGTCGGCAATCGCGGTTGCACTGCGCAGAACATATAAGTTTAACATAAGATTCCGATTCGCGAAAATAGAACAAAACCGAGTGACGCAGAAACTCACCGTTTAGCACCACCAGCATCAGGCGAAACAATAATGGCGTTGCTCTTATAATCGGGAATGTTATCCTTAATGTACTTCAACATACTGGGCTCTGCATAAAGGTTATCTACTGGGACGTTGAAGAAACCTTGGATTTGGCTGGCATGTAAATCCATAGTGATGACGTGATTAGCACCGGCAACTGTGAGCATATTTGCTACAAGTTTTGCAGAGATTGGCGCACGAGATTTATCTTTTTTGTCTTGGCGTGCATACGGAAAGCACGGAATGACGGCAGTGATACGACGGGCAGAAGCAGTTTTGCAAGCGTTGATCATGATTAAGAGTTCAAGAAGGTGATCGTTGATTTCTCCACAACCGGACTGAACAATAAAGACGTCTTCATCTCTGACGGATTCGCCAATCGTAACACTCGTTTCTTGATTAGAATACTTCGAAACGACACATTTGGCAAGCCCAAGACCGAGACGACTGGTAAGTGAGTCAAAAATTAAAGTCGAAAATGGTATTTGTAGATCACGATTGAATATCAGTTGGTCGTTCGAAAATGTTAAAATTGAATTAGTTGGGTAAACAGAGAGATACAAGTCTAACTCTAAGTTGGGTAATTTCGAAATCGATAACTATAGAGGCGTTTCAGCATGAAAACTAATACATACCGTGCTATCAGCTTTGCTAATTCCGGGTGAGAATTGCCAGCAAAAATTTTGATACTATTCGACGGCATCTTGCTTTCGGAGTCGGTCGATTTCAATTGAACAGTCGTAGCCAGAATGAAATGAAGGAAAGACGAATTCAATAGTCAAAGCGTGGGAAACTGCACAAAATAGCTTGAATATTGCGCAGTTAGCACGATTACTGTATCGTCAATTCGACGGTGAGAATATATGTCGAGATATTCGCCTTACTTTGTCAGAATTCCCTCGTCAAACGAAGACTGGGTTCGATTTGGAATAGTTGAAGTTCAGGGGAATAAGCTTTTTGTTGATTTTGCTATGGCAACGCAACACGTGTGCTCACAGTTGAAAAATTCCCTCGAGTTCCCTTTGGACCAAAGTAATTCCTAGCGTCTGCTATTTTGACTTGCTATTTTTTTTTGCATTCTTTTCCCCCCAATGATGATTTAAACAAAAATGTCAAGCTCAACAATCTGATACTTGATGACTCTTGTTTCGACTGAGGGCATTATATTTATTTCGCTTTTGATATCCTGCCTGACGGCAATTTTTCTTGATGCGACCATTCAATCTTATAGTCTTCCTGATTAACGAATGTATTACATGATGAATAGAATAAATGAACATGATCTCTTTAGTCTGAATCCAATGTCTGTTCTTATGTCATATTTTCCCTGGAGTTCACCACAATAGTATCCCGACTGACTGCATTGAAGCATCTTTGGATGCATCCATCAGACAATTCACAGAGAGGGGTAATAAATTCCCTACGAGGGCAGCGAAATCCTAATAATTTTCGTATCATCCAAAATCTTGAAGCGACGAGGTCATTGAAGCGAAGATCTTCAAACTGAACTTCACTCGGAGTCGCCCCAGAGTATCTGACATAGCGCATTCAATCAGCCATTCAACATAAATCCACATAGACTTCTCATACCATCCCTTCTGTAATTCTATCTTTGTAATTGTACAACATTCCAACATTGCGAAGGGTACATTTCCCCTAGTCGTACCTCTCGTTCGAACATTACCGTCAGCAATTCCTGTTGAACTGAAATGGAAACCGAGCTACACGAGCAGCACATAACGCCTCTCCAATTGAAATCAATTATAGGATTTGGAGGTAAAATTTGATTGATTGTTATTATCTTTCTCTGCCAGCCTTTCTTTTGGGCCAGATGTGAGGGCAACGTGAACGTATGATGTCTCGATATCACCATGGCATGCGATACATTTTAGACATTGATACCGAATGTCCTACGAGAGAATCACGTATTAACTTTCTATATACTGTAAGGATCTGTACCTCAAGGATTGATTTCGCATCCCGATGGAGTTCACCACATTTATCCACTCGGTTCAAATCTCGTCATTCAAGATAAAACCACAGGACAGCAAACATTCTTACAGGGACATACAAATCTGATTACTTGCGTTGCTGTCAGTAAAAGTGGCAAATATGTTGCAAGTGGTCAAGTCACTCATATGGGATTTCAGGTTCGAGCTGTTTCTAATTGGAATAGAATTGATTCGCGAGCTACGATTAACATTGCCGCCTTGCCTCCTTTGTCTTTTAGGCCGACATTATCCTGTGGTCGTTTGAAGAACATAAAATAATTAAGCGATTGACCTTACACAAGGTTCGAGTCGAGGCAATCGCTTTTTCCCCAAACGACAAATATCTCGCATCCCTCGGCGGTGAAGACGACAATACCGTTATTGTATGGGATCTCGCCCAAGGAGCAGCAATCTGTGGAGCGAGTGCATCAAAGGATTCATCCGGTGTAGCCTTATGTCTTGCTTACTTGAACAACAATGATGATTACTTCGTCACTGGTGGTCACTCCAATCTGCGTGTATGGGAGGTCCAATCGCAGCAAAGGAAGTTGAAACCGACCGATTGTCAAATGGGGCAAATCAAGAGAATCGTAAAATGCATCACCGTAGATAAAAACGACGAGTTCATCTATTGCGGTACAACAACAGGGGATGTGTTACAAATCAATGTGAAAACAAAGTTATTCAAGCATGCAGGACCGCCAAAAGAAAAAGTACGTTGGAAAACCCATGTTCACAAGACGAGTCAGCTTTGCTAAAGCAATATTATTAGGATAACTTCAGTCTAGGAGTTTTGTGTGTGGCCCTTTCACCTGATATGAGGACAATGATCATTGGCGCAGGAGATGGGACAGTCGCTTCACTTGCGTTTGGTTCAATGAAAATCCTCAAGTACGTATGGCATAACTTGACTGACGACATGATGCTGCAGAGCTTTAATTCATGAACCATGTTTTTAGTTTCACAAAAGTACTCGGAAAAGTCACGTCCATCACCTTCGAAAGCAACGACCTTTTCAACGTCAGTACAGCTCAATCCAACATCTACCAGATAAACGCCGACAAATTCGAAACCAAACTCCTAAAGACATGCCATTATGGAGCTATCAACGACATTTGCTTTCCAATGTAAGATATATTTCCAATGTTCAACGGGCTTCATGTTGCAGGACTAAACGGTACAATTCTGTATTCAGGGCTTCGTCTGATGTATTTGCAACCGCTTCAGATAATGATATTAGATTCTGGAACATGAAAACTTGTGAAGAATTGTTGCGAATATCTTTGCCAAATCTTGAATGCAAGTGTATTGTTTTCAAGAAAGATGGATCCAGCTTAATCAGCGGTAGGTATTCTGAATTCATTGAGCTGTCCATCACTTTTTCATTAAACCATTACGCTTTAACAACCAGGATGGAGTGACGGAAAAATACGAGCTTTCGGTCCTCAATCAGGGCGACTTCAATACGAGATTAACGATGCTCACAAAAAAACTGTAACCGCGTTAGCTGTCACTGAGCCTGTAAATGCCCGCGGTGACTTCAAAATCATATCTGGTGGGGAAGATGGTCAACTTCGTATATGGAATATTTCGAGAAGCTTTCAAGTACTTGAAAACGCAATGAAAGAACATAAAGGTTTGTTATATTGTTCTACCTTATCTTCTGTTTTATTTCGTCGATCGCTTAATTTAGAAATCAACAGGCACGATTACTTGCATCAAAATTAGACATAACAACAGTGAATGCGTTTCATCCAGCTCTGATGGAAGCTGTATTATCTGGGACTTGAGTCGTTACGTTAGAAATCAAGTGTTATTCGCGCCGTCGTTCTTCAAAGCTGTTTGTTACTACCCTGAAGAAAGTCAGTTATTGACAGGCGGTACCGACAGAAAGGTACGTCACCGATTGTGCCTCTTTATGGTAAATACACTGCTGCTGTATTATCCACGCGCCTGACACACATCTTGCTTTTATTTATTACGGACATAAATACATAGATCGGATACTGGGAAACCTATGACGGGTCTCTTATCCGTGAACTGGACGTTCCACAAGCAGACGCCATCAACGGATTAGATATTACCCTCGACGGTAAACATTTCGTTATCGGCGGTAGCGACAAATTAGTCAAGGTGAGTTTCTGTTTAGTTTAATCTAAAGAGGGCAAAACTGACCGAACGAATGATTCCATTGTTCATCTAACATTCTTTGATTTATCTTCCTTACAGTTATACCGTTACGAGGAAGGAGATGTAACTCACATCGGATCCGGTCATTCCACTGATATTCTAAAAGTCAGGATCAGTCCCGACCAAAGTAAAATCGTTTCCGTTAGTACAGACGGTGCGGTGTTTATCTGGGGAATGGACGAAATTTGAACTACTTAAAATACAATATCGTCTCTAAAAGGGAATCGAATTGTGTGTGTTTCTTTTGACCTTGGTGTTGGGTTCTAATTGGTGTTTTACATTCATTCATTACGCGTAGGATAAATTATTCCTTGAGGTGTGGCTTGATGGACTATCTTATAACGTTGTGTAGATACGATTTACGGTTACTGGGCATTCTATTTTGATAATTTATATTTATTCTGTTTATGTTTGTCTTGCTGTAAATAAAGATTCCAGGATTGGATTCTCTTAATTACCTGGCGCCTAAATATGGGAGAGGTGCATTCTGGCCGATGCGGTTGAATTTCGAGGATGCAAACTGTTCGTTCATATTGGGATAACGTAAAGCGTATTCCATGGTTTACTTCTCTTTGGTGGGGCAAAAATCCAGTACATTGGTTCAGAGAAAGATTATTCATAGCGACGCGACCGTAAAGGATGAAAGAATGCAACAACGATGAAATAATATTATCATTTCTTTTTTTGATTTTAACAATTATTTGCGAATAATAAGCATGATCCAATTGTCCGAATATAACCCATCTGAGACTACAACCAAATACCAATAGTTGATTCCGACTACCACCAACAAAATGAACTATTCCTACACATGACGTTACATTGTCACAACTCGACGTTCGTCAATGTCCAAGAAATAAAACAAACACTTAAAGATTCAACTAGGGCATTCAAAACGTGTTTAAATACCGTTGGCGGCATTTTCGGGTTGAGCGCTATTAAAACCAAAGACAGATATTGTTAAGGGAGTGATGGCTGAGGGGAAGAAAGAGTAAATGCATACTTCATATACGCTTCCATTTCAGCGTCGAGTTCTTCCGCAGACTTGGAAGGTTTTTCTTGACTATTCCTTCTGCCTCCTCGTCCTCTACCACGGCCTCCTCGGCCACGACGGGGAGCGGTCGTATCACGGTTTCCACTAGAAGACAGAATTAGTATCATCGATGCTAAGGAAGGTAAACGAGACTAGACAAGTCAAGCTATACCTTTGACGTTCGAGTGCCTGAGGTGCTACAACTAGTTCAATTCTCATTGCTCGACCTAAGAACCGGAAATGGACGAAATGGGGGAAGTAACGTTCGTTAGGCCTGGTGGGTTCGCTATCTTCTTATATGACGAATGTATGCAGGGGGAAGAAGAACGGGGAGAAGAGGGAAGAGAGGCGTAGTGTAGAATTTGCAAAACCCAACCACCACTACGGGTTCCGGCCGATTTGAGCGAGAGCGATGGGTCGCACGTTAATTCAACGAGGCAGCAATAGAGACGAACTGGAACCAAGAAAAATAATTCCAAAATTCTCTGCAAGAGCTCATTTTTTTTCTCCATTTTCTGGTTGTCGCTTCTTGCATTTTCTCCATATATAAATACTTTCCAAAACTCTTCTCTTATCGACCGACAAATCCGAAGGAACCATCTCACACGGAATCGCCCCGTTATAGTAATGAAAAACGAAAATTCATAGGGTGATGGATGGAGATTGAGCTAGCTTTTAGCCTGAAGACATACCATCTAACGTTATGTTATTGTATCTGTTGACTGCATTCATAGCATCCTGATAGTTGTTGAAAATAATGTGTGCTGTTCCTTGTGACTGACCGTTTCTATCGTAGTAGAGCATGACCTTTCGAACTGCACCTACTCTGCTGAATAGTTCCTGTTTGAATTGCAAAAACGGTCCCACGGAAGATTGGAAGCAAATAAACCGAAGTCCAGTAGATGCAATCGAAATACAAAAAACGAGTGACATAGCAAGGTCACAATAGGGAGAAGAAAACCTCCGTTAATGAGTGTATTCGTTGTAGCGGCAGCATTGTAAATCGACAAAAAATCCCGAGACGAAGCGGTATTAAGCCGGACCGAGATATTGTGCATTGATTTCTTTAGAGTTGGACGCAAGAATTTGAAATATATACCCAAAGATCAGTTTCAGAGACGTTGTAGTGTAAATTTGCGACCGAAATTTTGGTTCCTGATGATTGTCCTGGACGACCACCGCTACTGTAAGGTGCGGATCGAGCACTTCCTCCTCTCCTGCCGGTACTCAAAGGACCACCAGCATTCATTCTTCCACCTCGTCCACCTCTTCCGCCACGGCCACCTCTCCTGGAAGAGCGACTTTGTGTGACCAAATCATCAAGAGCCATATCGAGTTTTTGTTGAGCCTGAAAAGCGACGATAGCAAAGACAAATATGTGTGAGGGGATGGCGGTGGATGAGACAGTGTCAACCGAGCTCAAGGGTAAACAAACGTACGTCGACTGAAGTTGCCATTATGGTTTGTGCTGTTTATGTTTTTTGTGGATGAGACAAGATACGAAGACCGAAATAAAGCTGTCAATAATACGGATTGCGAGACTAATAAGGATGGTTGATGAGCGAAAGTGTAAGGATGTTGAGGAATGATACGGATGTATTTTTAGGATGGAAGACGGAAGACAAAAATGATGACTGTTTAAAAACGGAGGCTGGGGTGAATATTGCACGTGATTGACACGTGATAACAGCCACTGCCAAAATCTATTTGATATATTAGACTTTCAAAGTCTTTTCTAGCGTATACATTCGAAATAATATCATACAGTCATCTGTATCAACTCACTACTGGTCATGCAAGCAAAGAGCAGACCAAAAAAATTATCTCAAGTATTACAATGTATAAAAATTAAAATCGAAGATAAAAAGAAATGAATTCAATGCCTCCTCAAAAAATGAGCACGACAAAAGCGAAAGTGATAAATTTTGGAGTATAAATGATGTCGGTGGTGGTGAATAATCATATAACATGTTGCAGTAAGTCTCGGGGGAATTGGAGTTGACACTTAAATAGCGATGATCTAATAGACACAAACGACGATATTAATTCCTGAAAAAGAGAAAATCAATCAATTAAGATTCACGTACATTATTCTTCAAATTTTAGTTTCAAGTACTTCAAACTCTTTGAGCCATTCGAGGACTCACTGCAACTGGTATCCGCGACGACGACAACCTCAGTCTACTCTCGTTCGACATTGAAGTTGGATACCTCAGTGGTGAAGTGTATCGGTTACTGCGAGTACTAGCAGGGGTGCTTATAAGAGGAGGTTTTCTAATCGAATCTAATCTCTCTAGTAAGATCGCTCGCTTGATCGAACTAGGGGATCTACAAAAAGTCGAAGAAGGTGACAACGTTTTGGCATGTTGAAGTAACGGTGTCTCGACCGTCGTGTCAAAATGGGAGGTCTATGATGGAATAATCCAAAAGCTGTTAGATACGAAAAAGATCACAATAGCTGGGAAGGAAGAAATGAAAAAATTGGTTAATATGTACCGTAGTAAGAATAGAAACATCTCCTAAATCCGGCTGTGATAACTTGTATTTCAGTTTTTCGGGGTTAGGATGAGGTTTAAATGCGACCATTACAATAGAAAGTGGTATCGCGATTAAACAGAAATCGAGTATCAACCCCAACGTCGGGTCATGTATCTGCTGAAAGTTATTTATAAACTTCAGCTTATCTGTCGAATCATTCGTATTGACGAAAGAAAGTATTTGATATGTCATTTGAAGTTTGGTGAAAGACGGGTATTCGCAGAGTTTGTGAAACACGAGTAATGCGATGACACCGATCGCGTATCGTTGAAGATATGTGATTTTTAGATACTTTCTACGTCGTATCTATTGAAACATATCGAGTTCAAGTAAAAAAAAGGGCAAAGCCAGTAGAAGTCAAAATGATTTTTTCTTAACTTACCTGTCGTCTGAATGATCGGATTTGTTTCCCCACAGAAACCAATCCTCGGGCAAGACTTCTAATCAACTTATTCAAAACCACCACTCCAACAGCCAACACAAGGACCTTCGCCATCGGAAGCAACTGAATCCAATGTTTCCTCATTACAACCGCCAACTCTGCGGCGACATTCAAAATTACGGGTATCCCTGTCTTTCCATGAATATAAACCATCGAAGTTCCGCCACCGATACTTAAACCCACAGAAACTAATCTAAGGAAACTCCAAGGTCCAATCAGAGGTTTCCACTGAGCTTTAAAATACTTTAAAAGTACGATAAATGTTGTCGAAAAAGAAATCAAATCGTAGACTGTATCCCATTGATAACGCGATACTGTTCTTACAAAATCGACTGCCAAAATTTCCCAATCGAATAAACTTTTTACAGTTAAAATTGCAACAAGTGGGTACAATACAGAAGTGATTGCGTTGGACGTGTGATTCGATTGACGGTTGAAACACCATCGAATAAGTTTAAAAGTGTAGTATCCCAATCCAGAAAGAAAAATAGCAGAGATGATATAGTCTGGGATAACTGTGACTTGAGTTAACTCGGGGAAAGCATGTCTGAGTATAAGGGATGAATCAATCGCAAATGCTACGAATGTTAACAAAAATCTACGATGTCTTTGCGTCTGAGTTTCAGTCGTCGGGGGTGTCGATAACGATGAACCGATTTTAGAGCGAGGAATATGCAAAGAAGGCGTAGCGAAAAAGGAAAGCCAGAATATGGATAACTAAATATTGATTTGAACAAAACTGTTGTTAATTTTCCAAACTCTCGAAGTACCGGAGTAGCATAAACTGTACTTACGCCGACCACGAACATAGTGACAAGGGAATACCACTCATTCAAATCCTCCTGAACTACACCATCGCTTTTCAATAAACTTTTGGTTCCAAACTTGTACATCGGATTCAGACATTGACTCTTCAAACAAACATCTTTTCCCAGAGAAATGTCACATTAAGAATCGTAACCCAAATCAGATGAATCAAAAAGGACAAGTCAACATTTGAATTGCTATAACCCATACTTCTAAATCCTCGTCACCCTGTAACAACCCCTCCCTAAAAGTGACCAGGAAAATAAATGTACCTGTATCCAAGAAATACTTGATTTTATCAATCTGATTCGAAAATACTACTTTAACCGTCTCAGTCACCACCGCACGGGGAGTAACTTCATGATGCGTCGCTTCTTTTCGTGATACTATAAACGGATAAATATATTCTATTTCCCACATCACCGAAATCACATCAAATATAAAATAAAATTAAGTCAACATCGATGATTTAGTTTCCTTAATCGCATATTCTCTAGTTTCATTTTGGCAGGTGTATCGCAGGTTACCAGGAGCGAGATCTAGCATCTAAATTCACACTCCACCGATTCTGATCACAGAAACAAAACAAGATATTTGATATATACCTTTGACCGAATACGCTACCGCCGAGGCCGATAAAAACTGAAAACTTCTAAACATGATGGATGCGGTGTTGGTCTACTCAACGTGTATTGAGATGAACTGAATCGGAGTTCCGTAAAACCTTCAACGGCTGCTGAGTGAGTGGATGATTTGAAATTCTCTAATCACAAAAGCACTGAGTGTGTACCAGAATGTGCAGAGTGTGCGGAGGGAATTTACAGAAATTTGATTTAAGATATTTCTGGTAAAGATATCAAAGAGAGACAAAAAATGCAGCTAGGACGCGAGAATTCCTCCGCAGTAACGATTTCGCGTTTGATTTTGCACTTTTTAGTTTTAATAATTTCATAAATTGCCTGCTACGAATATAATCAACTATCTTAAGACATACATGTATTCCTCATATTATTCAAAGATCAAAAGATCCGACTCAAAATTTTATTGATTCCTTCGTTCATTGTCATCTTCCAATCCACCAACCCCTTCGTACAAAACCTCTAGGATCCACAAAAATCATAAATACATATCAAAAGAGGGTATTATCATTAAAAGCTTTTCTGGGTTCCTTCAAATTAAGTTCCTACCAACTATATACAGGGGTGTTTCAATCATCAAAACCAAAAATCATTTCAAGAAGCTAAAAGGGTGGAAGATAGAATACAAAATTTTCCTTCAAAATCTTTCGAGGGGGATGATTATAAAGTGTAGCCTCGATATTCGTCCTCTGAGAGCGTTTACACTTGTACCGAGATAAAGTGACCTCGGGCAACCGATGTTTATTGTCGGCTGTAAACTTCTCGATACCATTCTGAAACGAATTGACTGGCACCCATATACTTGGCTTGATTGTATTTCTCATAGACAGCCGAGTACTTTGCGGGTTTAGAAATCGTTTCCATCAAAGCGTGGCAAACCGGAACGAGCTGAGCTTCCGTGTACCCCGATATGTGAACGTGGGTCGGTGTCTTCGAATATATAATGTAGAGTTAATACTGCTGCGCGGTTACAGCTTTTACGGAACGGAAGGAATATAAGCACGCACCCATGAGCCTCGCTGCAGAATTTGTTTAGCCAAGTACATCCCCGTTGCCGCTTTTGCTGAAGGAGGAACGCAAAGAAACCGTTCGTCCATCAAGAGCACTTCCAAAAAATATTTTGCCAAAGTTCTAATCTCTACATCAAAATTGTCTACTTGCGAGATAAGTCTCAAAAATGAGTATGGGCCGGGATAACTAAGATCGTATTGAAGCCATTTCAAAATAAATCGTTCTGCGTTTAATATTTCTTCCGCATTGTGGGCGCCGTCTAGCATAAATTCCATGTTCTTGACCGTCGGGGCGATCACTTCTTCGTATTTGCATGCGATGAAGAGGCACGAGATGCCGAGTAATTGTACTTCGTGTTTGCCGAATGGAGTGACAGACAGACACCGGTCGATAAGGTTCACTGTAAGAAAAAGAGTTTCACCCAGCAAATGAAATTTCTGATGAACAGCGACAATCCAGTCCACAAGAATGCTCCGGACATTCCATTGAAGTTCCTTCTGCTGCACCATATAGTTCGGATCTGGCATCGTTTTTAACTAGTATGGTCGTAAGAATAACTTGATTAGGAACTGCAGGGTAACCTATCATTCATAAAAACTACGGACCTCAGCTTCCCTCAGGTACGCGAAAATATCCTCAACGTATTCACTTGCCATCAATGACTCCCTTCTGACCCTCCTCATTTCATCAATTTGCGACTCCTTTTGATTCGATCTCATCATTAAATCGAGATTCTTGTTTGCTTGAATCTCTTGCTCCATCTTGCTGTCGACGGTTGCGGTAGATGGCTTTTGTTTTCTCGGAGCAGATGTAAGACTGGCAGATTTGATCAAAGGATTCTGTTTCTTGGGAGTCGGTACTTTGATAAGATCCAAGCTCTGAGACACATTGAACTGTTGAGATGAGGTGTTTGAGATGCCCTCTGTTCCATTAGATGTCACAGATTGTCGGACAACACCTGGAAGTGATCGGTTTCTGAGTGCACTCGATGGAGCACTTGCCGATTGGGGGACGGAATGAATGGAAATACTGGAATGTTGTTGAGTTTGCGCTGGTGCAGTCTGAGGAGCGGCTTGAGAAGGTTGACTGGACAGACTGGGTGTGAAATTTGGAATGTTGGAGGAATGAGATGATGACTGAGATCGCGTCGAGGGGTTGCTGCGTCTGACTGTCTTTGGCGCTGGTTTCTGTTGGAGAGATAGGGACAGAGAAACATTCGAATCAAGATAGGAAACGCGAAGTGTTTGAATTAACATTAAAAGGTCAAGCATTGAGATAAGACTAACAATAGACTTATAGGCGTACCTTGAACACATCATCATCTTTAGATTTCGTGGCTGAAGATGGAGTGTTGGATGAAGAGATCCGTCTAGGGATGCGAGACCCAGACAAGGAACTATTGAATTTGGTTCGAGATGATGATACTGTCACCGCCTCTTGAACATTCTCAGATACTGGTTTCTTGGGTTCTGCAACCTGTCTCACTCTTTTCTTTGTATGCCCGTTACTGTAATGCTTATCCTATCAAAAAGTAGTTAGTTATTCTAGTCTGGAACAGATAACTTTTGTTGGATATTCATACATTTTGAACTGGATTTCCATTGCTGACGTCTCCAAGGACACTTCTCTTGATACCAGCTTTGTTGTATGCATTCGCAGCGACTGGTAAACCGGAGTTTGATGATCGCGAGTGCTTGAGAGTGACGGAGGGCGGGACGGAGGATATCGCTGGAATTTGTCTGCTGGGATTCTTCAGAACAGAAGTTCTGCGGATTCGAGTCTGATAAGCAGCAGGTTAATTAGGGGGAGTAATGTATAGATAGCGAATGCGGTTTTGTATGATAAAAGATAACCTACTCTTGAAGCTACTTGAGACATTCTCGTTTAGAGTCTGCTTGAGCACACCCGAGACGACAGCGCAAGATGCAAGACCCCAACGGAAGACAAGAGTGTCGAATGAAAGAGGGAGGACGACGCAAAAGATGTCGATGGATGTGTTTGCAGAGTGTTCTGGTGTTGGTGTGGTTGCGGAGAGAGGAACACCCAAGCACGAGTTTACTCAGGAGAGGGAATCACTCGAAATCACTCCCAATGATCGATGATGAATAGCTAACATATATACACATATATGGATATATTTAAATTGAAGCGTACAATCAATCAATATACAGGAATAATACATTGACAATGAGAAGTGCACCATCTCGACGTCCTTTGTGTCCACTCTATCGCATACATCCACACTCCAGAGGGCACTCGACAGTAGCTACTATACTAGCAATGAGAGCAGCGATGGATAGCACGCAAACACTACATATAGCACATAGCAGATAGCAAGATATGCAGATTGAGTGCAGTGTTGATAGAGTGATTGTTCTCTTGTGGTTGTTCCCTCTTATCTCTCGCTCAGGACACGTTCCCTCTCTTCCATTCCCTGTTCAATCCACACATCACTACATTGCCGATATATCTCTCTCTCCACCGACAAGCAACACTGGCGCATCAGAACACCCCCCTCATGATGGACTTCAAGGTCCTCAAGTATCTCAAGCTCATCTTCCTCCTCTACCTCGCCTCCTCCATCGCCTATTTCGGCGTCCAGCTCATCTCCTCCTCAGACATCGCTGCCTTCCAGCGTCAACAACCGCAGCAGCAACAACTCGGCAATCATGGACACATCAGCAACACCCTACCCCGTCGTCAATCTGTCAGCGCGAGAGCTGTCGATTCCTTCGCTAAACTCACCTCCAATATGCCCTATATGGAAACTCAACCGGCGGAGGGATCACCTGCGAGTGAGAACAAACAGATCACACCAGATTTGACTTTGGACATCAATGTAAAAGGTATCATCAATTATCTAATTTGTTGCAACTCATTACATCACTTTCAAAATTAGAATGATATTCATGTATAACTTTATTTTTTCATCATCTGCTGTATTCATACCCGATTGCATTACAAATGGATCAATCCCTTTGCCTCAATTGTTTGATCTCGGCTATCATTACAACGCTATAGATATATTTGGTCACTTTTCCAACGAATATGTGCTCGACAAATTGTTTCAAGGGGGTTTAAAACCCTCCCAAATCGTTCCATATTACTTTCGAGCGCACCCTCCCCCAGCCCTGGAAGACATCGCGGTGACAACCATGATCACTGCTGAGCGGATCCCAATATTTGAGTACCTGGTAGATAACTATAAAGGTAGAGTTTCAATTCTTGACAAGCAATGTTACTTCTTGCTTTTCATTCGGCAGAACGCATACTCATCAACTTGTATTGTTTAGGTCCTATCTCGGTAGCGATTTACATCCCAAAAGATCCAGAAACCCAAGCCAAGACACTCCAAGAACTCAAATCGCTGTACGATCGTAATCCCAATGTGCAGAAATATGTGGACGCTCACGTCATTATCGATAATTATCCTCGTCAGTTCAATCTATGGCGAAACGTTGCTCGCTTCTTCGCTCGCGCCAATTACATTTTCATGATTGACGTGGATTTCTTTATTTGCACCGATATACGCCAGAATCTTCTTTCAAACGCTGAATGGATAGAGCCGTTGCAAAGCGGTGATGTGGCATATGTCGTACCCGCCTTTGAATATGCCAAAAAATGGACCCATATGACTGCGCCGCAGTTTCCAAAAGATAAAGCTGCGGCAGTAAGAGAATATGAAGATAAAAAGTTGATCATGTTCCATAACAATTGGAAACGAGGTCATGGTCCAACCAATTATGCCAAATGGATGGAAGCCAGCGATGTGTACGATATTGATGCTTACAATTTCAACTATGAACCTTATGTGATTATGAGAAAAGATAGAGCACCATGGTATGCAATCCATCGAAATTCTGCCTACAAATACATTGTACGAGGTCATTAATGCCGTTCCACTCTTTTCTCTCCTCAGGTGCGACGAACGATTCGTTGGGTACGGATCAAATAAGGCTGCTTGTCTCTATGAAGTATTCTTGTCAGGGATCAAGTTTAAAGTTCTCCCATTTGACTTCCTTATCCATCAATCTCACGAGTACCCCGAGAATGATCGTAAAATTGAGGTAAAATCAATTCATCTGATGCCGCCAAGTGATCCCCAGGATCGTCAACTGACTGAATTTTTTATTGTGAATTGTAGCGCCGATATAACAATCGCCTATACAGTAACTACCGTGAAGAATCATGTGTTCGCTACAAAAGACAATTATCGACCCAAGAAGTGATATCTGAGGACGGTTCGGCTTCCGCATCAGACCAAGATATGTTGACCAGGTTTAAACAAGAATGTGAACAAGTGAGAAGGACTTGAAATGGATACACTTATTTATTTCATTTTAACAAATTTCGTGACGAAATGGGATAAAAGAATGGACAGGGATTAGCGCACAATGTAGATATGCAAGGAGATCAGACAAATACAGGATGGAAGGAGCCATAAGGAAGAATGGAGTCAGAGAAGTTAATGGATGAACCGAGTTGGTACCAAAAGTTGAATTAATGTTTCAAAAACGATTGTAATCTTGATAACGTGTTTATAACATATTTAAATTCTCACTTTGTAATTACCCTTGAATTTTTCAGTTTTCAATAACAAAATGTTGATCATTCATGTTCCATAACAAACAAGAACTTTTACCGACGAGACGACCCTTCCCTTCCTCATTTTATTTCAGTACCAGAAAACACTGCAATCCATACTATCCCCTCCCCATTAATTCCACACCCTCATTTCCAAAGCTCTCTTATAAACAGACGTCATTTTTCTCGACGGTATAAACATCAAATCCTTCTTGAACCCCGGTAAACCAGTCCCCCTAGCTTCATTCGCATTATTATTCAATTGAAATGTCGCTTTACCCTTTGGAGGACCATCGGTTTTACCTCTTCTTAATCGTCTTTGTTTAGCCTAATTTAAACAATAAAATTCAGTCAATCTCTTGATTATGTATATCCAGGACTTCGTTTAGAATTGGTTGTGAAAATTTAGAACTGACTTTTAACATTGCTTTATACCGTTCTGTTTTACGACCGTTTTTATCGTATACGGCGCCAACATGAAACATTCTTTTCAGAAATTGAAGCGGGGAGGGTTGAAGTTGCGTAAATTGGATTAACGTAGATCGTGAGTTGTAGAGTGGTGACGTTAACGACGATGAAGTTGAATAAGATTGTGAAGACGATGGAAGTCGTGATGAGGGGTTAAATATTTTGGTTGATTGATTTCGGATGGTGGAGGATGAGAATTGTAGTCGCGATAGAAAAGACGTATTAAACGTTAGATTGAATCGTATCGATGGCCGTATTAAATATTGAATATTATTCATTCTGTATGGTTGGTTTTTGAAAATGATTACGATGTGATATTTAGCTTAAATTCGTACACTGGTCGTAATTACTTCAACAATAATTCACGTGACTGTTGTCAAGTGGTAACGTCCTTTGGAGTTTGCACTATATTCTCTCGTTCCATCGAATTGATCCAAATTTATCATCAATCATGACATCTTCAACGTCGAAACAACACCCTTTGACTTGTTCTGGTATTTATTGTCTTTATTACAACTCGGACTGAGATATTTTAAATAATATTGGACACGACAAACCTACAACTGTTTTAATAACACGCTTTTTAACATTTTCTATTTCGTTTTGTTCGTTTTTGGTTGGGTGGGTCATACGAATCTTAGGCCATACTCGACCGGTTGTGGATATTCAGTTTTCAAATATAATAGACGATGAATATTACCTCGTCAGCGCTTGTAAAGGTAAACCCCTCGTTCCTTTTTCTAATGTCATTAGGGCAGGTATATTCGTAACTCAAAGTTATATGAACTAATTGGAATTTTTGTATCGGGTATCGGTTAGATGGTAAACCGATGTTGAGGAACGGAAAAACGGGAGATTGGATTGGAACTTTTGAAGGACATAAAGGAGCGGTGTGGAGTGCTACGATTAATGAAGATACGTCAAAAGTGTTGACGGGGAGTGCTGATTTTACTGCGTATGTTGGATTGTGATTTCAATCGCAATTTAATTGTTGCCATTTTAATTTGATTTATTCATGTTTATCGTTTTTGATTGAACGTGTAGAAAACTGTTTGACGCTTATAACGGAAACGAATTACAGTCTTATCAACACAACCATATTGTTCGATCGGTCGCATTCTCACCATTCAATCACAATAACATCGTCACCGGCGGTCACGAAAAAATTATTAGACTCTGGGATATCAACTCCCCGGATGTTTCTACTGCTCAAACAATCGGTGACAAAATCGAAGACAGCGGTCCTATCAAGTGTCTTGCTTGGTTGAGTCAGAATACGATTTTAGGGATACGAGAAGGTGAATCGGTAATTCGATGTTACGATGAGAGGACCGCAAAGGAAGTGATACAGTTGAGTGGACCGATTGCAGATGTTACGTCGAATCATATGACGAATTTTACGTTATCTTGGGATCGTAAATTGATTATCGGGACATCTGGGAAATCCATTCTACTGTGGAATGCAGAAGAGTATGTAACTTCACACCTCCATAATTACCCACTCCGTCTCACCAACCACCTCTTTTTATTTACCCAACAGTTTCACCCTTGTCAATACAATCCAAACCTCATTTAACGTTTCATCAGCCCATATCCACCCAACGTCTCCTATCCTTGTTGCATCCGGATCTGAAGATTTATGGGTTCACGTCTTTGATACATCCTCCAATACCGAAATAGATGTATTTAAAGGTCATCATGGTCCTGTTCATACTGTTGCGTTTTCTCCTGATGGCCAGATTTATGCATCTGGTAGTGAAGACGGCACGATAAGGTTATGGCAGGTTTGTCAGAATGAATTATTTACTTATTTATTATGACAGTTTTTATGGATTGCCCGACTGATTTGGATCGTATCATTAATTATTAGACTCAACCGGGAACAGTCTACGGATTGTGGCAGCCAAGAGTGAAAGCCGAGACTCCATCTACCGTCTCTTCAAACAATGAAACCGTAGAGCCCGTCTCTGTTAAAAGTTAAGGGCAAACACTGAAAATAGTACAATCGAAGGTGTAGAGTTAATCGGTAAAGTTGGTTTGTAAGCGGTGATAATTTGTATATAGATTTTTTTGGATTCCAGAGACGCAAGACGCGCGACACAATTAGATGGATGTGGGTAAACCGTGTGCACAGTGATGGAATATACCGACTATGTAATTCATGGTGTGGAGTATCCCAAAAAAGCGGCAACATATATCAGAGGACATGGTCATAACTTTGATAAATAAGCTGCCAGGTTTATTACCGATAACTCGATACAAACGTACTCATATATTCATTGAGTTCTATGTATGAAACGAGAACAACATATATAGATCATGGCGACAAGTAGAACAAAAGATACATTTATACAATATAAATTAACCCAAAGAAACAACTCTGCCCTTCGTCATCTTTCTTCCACCAAGAAAGTAAGAATTGTAAAAGTTGACATTGTAGTCATCACATCCGCGTTGAGCATTTGTGTGAAAGTTTAAGCAGCAGATGACCCTGCTCCTCCCTCGATGAGCATACAGCGGAAAAGGTAAATCACGCGAAGGAAGTAACCCTAATCAGAGGCAGCGAAGAAAAGCAATTAGAAGCCAGTATCTACAAACCAACTTGTATAAAAGAAACTCCATACAAACCCACAACAACGCAATGACGCCCAGAACAACGACGGGAGTAATAAAGAATGCTGCCGCCAGCGCACCGACTCCCACATTTGAGAGGACCGAAGCAACCATGGATAGGAAGTAGACGTAATAACCGAGTACCCCGAGTACGGCGAAAATCATAAGAATCTCATAAACGTAGAATGCAGTGAAAAATTGAACACGTTTCTGTTGTTTAAATGTGAAGCTGTTAGCTCAAAGATTTACACGATCGAAGAGAAAAATAAAGGTTACAAAAAAGTAACCGTCAAGAGAGGTAATAGATGATACAAACTTTGATAGTGCCGAACCATCCGCAAGCGAGGAACACAAAATTGATCGCCGAAATGATCAAAATTGCTGCAAAGAGCGTATTGGGGATTTCTAGGTTTTCAATTTTGAAATCAAAGGGTTGTTAGCTCCTTTCGTTACCCACTACGCAAATGACATATGGTAATCGCAAGAGTTCTGAGTGAGTATCTGAACAGCGAACATACCTGTACCAGCTCTGGCAGCGACCTCGAGAGCTGTGATCACAATGGAAGCGATGAGTGCCACCTTCAATCATTTAAGAATAAAATCCCAGAGACACAATTATCAATTAATTCAAAAATAAATTCAATAAATCTTTGGTTCGTTTCTTCTTCATTTGGATAGAAGCTCCATGTTCTGGTGAACCGAAACCATGGGAGGCAGACACCTCTCCAGAGAAGATCCAATTGAAAGATGTATTTACCGTTTTCAAAACAAGAATGATGTACATCCCGACGGTGATATCAATACAGCAGCAACAACTGTATCGTTTAATCGATTCATTCAGACGTAGTCACGTTTAATGAATTCAATTTGAATCCCATTGTATTGTGTCGATTGAATGACACCAAGACCCAATGGTTCCACATGAAATGACAAGAAGTCAAAGATTAACAACATGTTCGGCGATACAGTCAAAGAAAATCAAAGAAGCGGGTGAACAATGAAATGACGATGATGTAAAGACGAAGCAGAATGGTGTAATACATACGTTTGATTTCTGGGTTTAGTATTGCCGTTCATTTTGTCTGTTTGGGGAGTTTGACCAGTGACAGCAATAGCAGTGGTAGTATTGGCTTCAGGGTAGATTTTTTCAGACATTAAACTCTCTGGAGCTTTATATGGCGAGGGGATAGAGTGGAAATTGGGAGGAGGGAATTTTAGTGGGGGTGGTGGGGGATCGACTCCGTGATCGACTTGGTTGGTTTTAGCAACGGGAGACGCGAATTTAAAAAAGTGAGGGAATCAGAAACTCAGAATCGGTTGTCGAGCGAGTATCCATTGATCCAAGTTGTACGACTGCCGTAAGTCCTAGTACGTCTACAAACCTACGGTCTAGACTCTAGTGTCAACGGAAGAAAGAGAGACAAATCGACAATCGTCGCATTGGAGGAATATTGGAGGCTCCGTTTTCTTTCCCCTTAGAGTCTGGAGTCTGGTCTGGACGAACAGCATTATAGGTGCTTCAATTCGTACTGTCTGAAGGTAGAATTTAGATTATATGTATGCTGGCGCACTGCATCAAATGTCACGATTCAGGCGTCATTTAATACGCTAGATGGTTTGTGGATTTAAAGGCGAGTTGGAATTATTAAAAGACAAAGACATAGACAAAGAGTGACAAACGACAGAAACAGCATCTGTCCTGGATTTTGCGTTCAAGAGTTTTAGGTCTAGAGAAGGGAGGAAAGAAAAAGGGGAGGATAGCATGGAGGCTTGTAATCCAGTGTGCAGTGGGCACTATATCATTGAAATTGTTGCGCAGACTAGTCAGGGAGGAGTGGCGGAAAAACCTTCCGAATATTAGTTTCTAAACTTTAACTGTTTCGAGTATAGATTATAGTGTTACGAGATTATCACTTTAAAACATATAATCGTTTAAGGAAATATGCCGTTTTTCAACGCGACACCTCGAAGTCACCTCCAAATTCTGCCTTCAAAATTCAAACGAGATCACTCGACAGTCGACGGCACAAACTGGATTACGTACCATTCCTACTTTTACACATCTTTCTTTTGTTTCTCTTCCACCCTTTAATTTAATTTCTGTGTAATTTGACAGGAACAACTAGCTATTATGCGAAGTCATCTCTAGCGTTGGTAAAACTCCTCCAGGCAATAAATATTATATATATCAGAAGAATCAATCAGAACAACAGGCTCAAAAAATGACATCATAAAAAGAAATTTCTGTTTCCGTTTGATGATTTATTAGACGTCTTTTCTCAAACAACATGAACATGAGCCCACGAGTGCGAGTGATGTATGGGTCATTCGGGACTTTTCGTCCCTGCCTCAAATATCGCAATTTCACCAAACGTAACGAATTCCCGCTCTTCTTTCTACATATTTAATTCTACAGGTGCGACAACTGTTTATCCATTCCTTTTTGTCTGCCCCCTCGCACAATATTCTAAATTCCATTGGGTTATTTAGAATAAAGGAGCTATATCCAGTAGGTCTGATTTTCGAACTTCAATTTTTCTTTTTCGGTCTCAACTGTTCGAACTAACGAAGTGCGGTTTTTGTTTGTAGTTCTTAGTACCTTTCAATTCATTTTTTATTGGGACCAATTGCAGAATTCTTTATGGCATTCGAAATTGATTACGAGAATAACTACATCATTGACCGTGATAAGTCTCCCCCTGAAATTCTCACGTACGCAGTACTTGAGCAATTTCTGAAGGAATTTAAGCTCAAAGTGCAGAAAGTGAAACTACTACAACTTGGAGAGGTGGTTCAAAAGAGGCACGATGCGGCAGCAGCGTCCGCGATTGCTAGTATGACAGACGTTATTGCTATTATGAAAGAATTTCACAAGATAACCCTAAAAGAACATGGTTGGAATGTTTGGATTAGGCAGAAGATGGCAATAGCCAATGATTTTATCATACAGCTCAATATTGAGTTAGCTTTTAATTGGTCAGAGTTATATGACATATACGAGGCGGAATTAACAAGCAGCAGGAAGTTAAACTTTGGGTGCATGATGTGCTCGTTTGGTTTTCGGAGAAAAAAGGAAAGTGAGCTAACAGACAGCGAGATAACAGTCAACGAGGCGTTAAAGCTTATAAAGTATATTCGTGACATAAATCATAGACTGGTGAAAGTGGAGATGACGAAAACAATACCATATGAACTATACCGTCCGAAACTAAGTGTTGATTTTGAGATCGCAGGCAAATTGTCTGAAAAAAAAGAATTACCTCACGAGTCGGCAAATTGCCAGAGAAATGAATAAAATGACCATCAACAATTGTAATCTTCTGAATTCAGAATTCTCGCGTCCTTCTTGGCTTCATAATTTGTACTGCATTTATATGTGTGGCTTTTCTGAATTTATTCATATAAGTGTATCACTATTTAGCTTACACATCTGGCTACACTGAAGCTAGATGATGTTGATTTATTCTGCATGTATGTGTGAAGAAATTGATGCTATTTCCCAGACAGCTATGTCTCACTGATACACGAAATAATATAACAGTAAATTTGTAACTCTCGCGCATTTAGTCAGGGCGGATTGGCGTAAAAATTGCCAGAATATTAGTGTCAAAACTTTAATGTCATGAGTAGAGTAAATAGTATTACTAGAATTTCATTGAAGAATTTATGATCGTGCAAGGAAATACGGCGGATTGATGTGACATATCGAAGATTGCCTTCAAATTTTGCCCTCAGATGAGATCGCTCACGGCACAAACTAAATTGTATAGTCGTGCTTACTTTAACACATCATTCTTTTATTTCTTTGAACCTCTTAGCTGCTACATTAGACAGAAACAACAAACTATTTGTGATACCCTTGAAACTTTTTATGGCCTTGGCAATCTCCACCAGCATACATGATATATCAAGAGTCAGGATACATTGTTATTATTTTCAATCGTTCATAACAACAGGCCTAAAAAAACGACATCATGATAGGAAACTTTTGTTTTCATTTGATGATTTTTTAGACACATATATGTCAAACGACATGAATATGAGCCCACGAGTGCAAGTGATCTATAGGTCATTCGGGACTTTCGTCCTTGCCTCAAAATCGCAATTTCACCAAACGTAACGGATTTCCGTTTTTTTTCTATGTATTCATTTTTGCGGGAGCCATAACTGTTTATCCTTTCCTTTGTGTCTAACTGGTGGCATAATATTCTTAATTTAACTAAGTTATTTGGCATAAAGGAACTATCACCAGTAGGTTTAATTTTCCAATTTCAGTTTTTCGGTCTAAACTACTAAAACTAACGAAGTGCGGTTTTCGGTTGTCATATTGAACATGTTCTTATTTTTTTACTGGCTCAATTGCAAGTCATAATGGGATTTGAAGCTGACTACAAGAATGGGTATTTTATTAACCATGAAAAAGCTCCTCCTGAAATCATCACCCCCGAATTACTAGAGCAATATCTCAAGGAATTGGAGCCTAAATTACTGAATATAAAACCGTGAGATGAATATAGGTTTATGTGGAACCCGCTTGACGCCATTGAAGAGTTGAAAAGTGTGATAGAGGGGTTGAAACATTTTCAGTACACTCTGAAAGTAGGATATAGACAGGCTAGTCGGGCTGCATCAAATGTGACAAAGTTGGCAGGGAACTGTCGGTGTGAGTTTTTTTGGATGGAGCGTGAATATAGAGAAGCATTGGAACAACCAGAACCAGAGTCAGACAAAGACACTTGCAAGACCCGTCATGAGGTTTTGTGGCATACGTGTCAGGCGTGGACGTCTAGACAAGAGAAAAAAAAGGGACGAAAGCCAGTTTCCTCTGATCAAGGAGGCCTTGCCGTCTGTACAGCACATCGATAGGCTGATGGTAGAACTATGCCATGCGGATTGCGACAAAAACGTCCCGAAATGTTAACTCTCAGTTTTCCCTTGACATGATTGATAACAAGTTACGAAATAGTTTTTCAAACAGTTAGCATAATGCAACAAAATGGAGGAGATAGAAGGTTTAACTTCACAATTCCATTGCATCCCTCAAATGACCAGCTGTACTCCAACAACAGCAATTTGTGCGGCGAATGTGAATTGTTTTTCTTTCCACGTCATTCAATCGAGCCAGGTGTGAATATACCGAGGGATTCGTCAACCGAACCAATATATTAACCATAAAAATGTAGGATACTCATAATATATGACTACTAATATATGAAATGAACATTAATAATCGCAAGATTCAACCGACACACCACAATTCACTTTCAAAACCAAAGAAAGCTCAAATATTTGACATTCAAAGAGCTATTTACAGAAAATTCAGAACCACTTGAAGGAGCTGTTTAACGGCTTGAATGGTTTACGTGGACACAATAGGATGTAAGAGTGTGCAAATTACAGTCCTGCGGCTAACATGCAGAAGTACGAGGAGAAATCAGCCGAGGAATATTAGCAGTGATGGAGTATGATAAAGTGCTACCTTGTCCGTTAGCTTGTTTTTGTACAACAGCTTGCTTGACAGCATCTTCGGATTGAGATCGAATGAGTTGAATTTCGACTGCTTGTAAGGAAGGGGCGAGTTTCGAGTCTTCAGAGGTAAAACGGAAAAGTAACGGTTAATTAACGATATTTGTCTATGCCCCCTTGCCTAATGAAGAACTCGAGAAAATTTAAGTCCAAGTAATTTACCTCTCAATATATTGTTTTCGACAAGTTCTACTTTCCCAGGGCGTTGATCGAGTTGCTTTTTAAGCGCGTCTCTCTCGAATGAACGCTGAAGAGACAGTGAAGTCTGAACAAGTGACGGAGCGACATTCGCATCTGGAATGATTCCGCTTCCTACAAGTTGATCTTTTTCGGGGCGTGATGGAATAACTTTGCCAATTTGTTCTGTAATTTTGGCCTTTTCAAGATTCTTGACGGCGGCGTGTAACCCAGGAGCTACAGATGTCGGGTCTGAGACGAGTGGAGATAATGTAATCAGGCATTGTAGAAGTAGAAAAATTGAGAGAGAAAATAAATCAGAAGACTAGGGTAATATCATTTATAAGGTATTGAAGAACTCGGGCTCTTTACCGCTCATGATTCCTCGAGAGACAACATCGTCTAATTCTGGCCTTCTATCCACTTTGCCCTTGAGATTGGTTTCAAGTTGAGCTCTTTCGAGGTCTTTTAAAGATTGTTGAATAGCAGGGGCAATCTTTTGATCTATAAATTGAACAAGTAAATATGTAAATGTCGGAGATGGCTATTGGACTCCAATGTCATGAGAAAGACTTACCCATGATGACACCCTTATCGACCAAATCTTCTACACTGGGTCTCTGACTCAGTCTTCCTTCTACTGTCAGTAAGGCAGGTTGTAATCTGGGTGCAGCAGTTGTATCTGTGTAATGAATAGGCACATAACATTGGCATTAGCAAAACGTGGGAGGAAGAGAGGAGGAGAGAAAACAGTAGATGAAGCAAAAAAGGTATAGCAATGAATTCATCGAAACATGAAAGACCGTTATCTACCTAATAAAATACCCTTTTGAGTTAATTCATTTTTCTCGGGTCGGTTATGGAGATGCTTATCTATGGCTTCGGCGGATACTGCTCGTTGAAGACCTAATTACATGGGATAAACGTAGATATAAAAAGGATTGCATTAGCATTTGATGTGAAGGTCAGCTTTATTCTGGGTTGAATGCAAGTGCTTTTTTCTCGGGTACAGCTATTTAAGTTATTTAATGCATGCGCAAGTTTATCTGAAAACCCAATTTCTGTTCTACATAAGGCAACAGTAGAAAACTTACTCATTTTGTCGCGTTCTTGCAGGAATTTGGGATGGAGCAACTAGAATACAACGACAGGACGGTTCGGGATGAAGACGACAACAAAGGATGAGATATGGAGGATGGTGATGAGAGTTTTCCAACCCAATACATCCACAGACAAAGAACAAAAGAATTGGCGACTTTAGGGGCAGCAAGGCATCGACGCTCGGACTTTTTTCGCTGCTCAGAACAATAGCAATTTCTCACTTGTCGCATGTGTGCAAAAAATGTAACGGAGAATACAGAAGTGACAATCAGGGGGCAAATTCATTATGAATGAATACAGTGGATTCAATTTATGTACAACCGACGACTGACGACATACAGAAATGTGTACGACATATGCAAGACGGAATGATCGCCATCATGCCCTTATTGCTTTCCCCACAATACCTTCTCCTTGGCTTCCTCCACCTTGTCGTTGCTCTTGGGTACCTCTTCCGTGAGTTCCTATTATATAGCAAGCAAAATAACATCGGCACTGGATACTTGGACTTATTACAAGATACTTCAGATACATACCTCAAAATCCATGCGCTCGCGGTACTTCTGTCCTCTCGCTCTTTCAACGAGACCGACGCCCAAATTTTCTCGTTCCGTCACCAATTTGTGTCCGCCCAGCCCGGGAATATCTTTTGCGCCTTCTCCTTTAGCTTTAGCTATGAGGAGGATCTTACAGTTAGTCCAATCGATTCGCTTCTCATAATTTCAGACTTTCGTCCCACCTTCAGCGGTTATGACGAGGCCCTTTTCGTTGAGCGGATTCTGAGCGAATGAGTTCATCTCGGCGTCTTTCGGCAATTCAGTGTAGTTTGACATGGTTATTTTCACAAGTATCAATTGGTTGACGGTATGAATTCAGAAGCTGGCACTCTGCTGTTCCGGGCAGTCTTAAATACCGGTTCTGGCTTTCCAAAGTACCAGACGACGTGACGTAATGCTACGATAAACCCAAATGGGATCTTTTTGAAGCTGATCTTCCATTTGCCAACCAGGGGATATCGTGACAAACATCAATCCCTTTCAAGGCGAAATCATGAATCCTGAATGAAAAAGATGTCTATATTTCATTTCTATCATTAAAGGAGACGACAACCAACAGTATTCTCGTCTATATACAATATCTCCTCCTGTAAAGGATGAATGGATAAAAAGAGTTGAAAATAAAGTATTTTACATTCTAAATCATTTGATATGAGTCTATGTTTGAAAATCTATGTATGAACAAAAGCATTATGACGGAAACTTTGAGTGATCATTAATTTCTATGAGTCATGTCCATTAGATATAAATTGAGGAATTGATCGCATATTTGCGACATGGATGAAAACGCATATTTGAAGAGCATATATAAAACAAAATAAATAATGGATTCTCTCTATTGTGGTTGTACAGTCGAATCTAGTTGACAGCGGTCGCGTTTATACTTGTTGACGAGCTCGAATGCCCCAAATACGTTGATCGTTTTGTACATTTGAGGGATTGAAAAAGCCAGTTGGTTGAGCGACAGTCGCTTCATTTTGTCTTCTCCCTTGTCCGATATATGTAGAAGAAGAACCGAAGCTTGTGCCTGAGAGTTGCGATAGTCTGTCTAAATCATCGACGTGTTGTCCTGGGTCGCTGTTGGAACGGATTGGTTTGGAGGTACCAGATGAAGTAACTATATTTGAAGAAGCATTACCGCTTGAATTACAATTGTTGGATTGGGGATTGAGATTATGGAGTGAGGATGAAAAATCGTTAAAGTTGAGGGAAAGTCGTGAGGAATTGATACTGGTTGCGTGGGTGAGATTTGAAGGAGGAAAAAGAGCCGCGTTGAAACCCCGATCGGTAGAAGCGGTTCTCGAAAGAGCAGATATGCCTTGATCATCGTTGAGTGATACCATACTTCTAGAGAATCTATTGGAATTGAGACCGACGAGGCCACCACCAACCGGATCTTGTTGAGGGCCAGAGATCATCATATCATTGAAGAGTGTTTGCAAGGATGGAGGTGGGATTGGTTTTTGGAGATGCTCTTTTTGGATACTTTGCATATCAAACTTGTAGTCTTGTGCAAATTCAGCGGGGATTGGCGGAGGGACGGAATGGAAAGCTTCGTAAGGAGACGGTGCCGCCGGATATCTTCTAAGCATTCCGGGGTGATTCGGCAAGACTGCTGATTGCAGAAGAGTGGAATATGATGATGGTGGATGATGATAATGGTCAACAGAAAGGCCTCTTTTGGTATGTAAATTCTTTTTCGCCATTTCGGCTTTCAATACGCATCCCTTCTCTGCATCTACTTTTCGTCCACTCAAGATGTCTCTCGCTTCCAAAGCTTGCAAGCGAGTGCGAAATTTTGCAAAACCAATCTAATATCAAAATAGTTTAAAGTCAGATCTCCGTATACATGTTACTTTGGCTAAATATCAAATGGTACTCACAATTTGTTTCTTGTGTCCATTGCCATCATCTTCGTCCTTATTGGGGATTTTTAAGGTCGCTGCTTCAAACCCGGGGGAGAAGATAAACATATTTTGAAATTCTCTCTCTAACATATCATCTGGGAACCCTACGACGAATATGGTTGTAATCTCTTCGGGATGTTGAGAATTGATCATCATTGTATCTTGCTACTATCAACTGTAGGTAGGAACAGCAAGTAAAAGAAAGTACGTCAGTTCCTGCGAGGAAGCGATACTCGACTACCAATAAAAAAACTCATAAGAAGCTAGCTATTTACGTTATAGATTTTTAGGGATTATGGGATACTTTGTGTGCGATATGTCTTGACTTGATCTTAAGGGATATTGACAGACAACCAGGTTGGAAGACAAGCGCAGAATGACTTTGTAGTGCCTTAAAAGATCGCCCTCGGGTCGAGAAACACACACCGATATAAATTAGGCCGAAGAAGCGACGAAATGGAGACGAGAGTGAGGATGGAATTGGGATGATGCAAAATAAAAAAGAGGGTAGAAATGCGACGAAGAATTGAACGCGGAAAGGGAGACACACAATGTCACCTCCTATGCCCTGTTCTGACTCGGGTCCGTTCCGTCCACATTCCACAACACCCCGAGTCTCCGACTTCCTTCTCTCCGTCCGAGACACATTTCATTATAGCAAGTAATCATAAACCACGATCAAGATATCAAGGAATATGCATTTACCAGCAGGAAATGGTAAATCTGCAGAAAGTTGCAGTCGTTGCAAGGTGGTATTGCAGATACGCTTTCCGGCAATGTCGCAGGAAGCTTAACAGGTTTGGGCGAAAAAGAATGTAATTAGTAAAATGTTGGATTGTCTTTCAATCAAAGAATGTGTATTTCGTGTAAGGTCGGAGTTGCAAACAAGTGGATTATAATATTGAGTTTTAATTCTAATTGTTCGGTGATCTATGTCCAATTCATTCATATCTCTGCATTAACAATAGCATCCATACAGTGGTGAGGGATATATACACTATGCACTCGTGCAATTTTCCTGAGATGAATGATATCTGTATCGTCATTCCTTAGACATCAGAATTCTGGTCTAGCGAGAATTGAGTACAGAACCACTGATCCACTAATGAACCACTATTAGGCCATATTATTGACAAATATAAATAGTTTATAAGACACTAATAAGTTGAATTAACATATAGCGACGAATAGCTGCAGTTTGATACAGTGAGCCATGGTCATTATGTACTCTGAAGTAAATTATTCAATATTCTGTTTGCCCCTCGTAAATGTATTTACGATAAAGGGTGCTTGTTGCTCAATGTATAAAAATATCAATAGATCCATATGACAACTTACCACGGAATGATTATCCATTGAGGAACGTTGTGTTAAGCTGCATCTACCTCAGTCGTCGGCTTGTTTGAAATTTCTTTGGTAGACGAAGTGACCGGCTCTTCTTCTGCAACCGAAAATAAGGCACTCTTTGTTACTTTCTTTTCAGAATTTCCAGCATTTGCTGCATTCTTGTCATCATTGTGGACTGATCCTGTCAAAGAAGCGCCCCCTCTTGCACTCTTTGTTCCCCCTACAGAGCCCATTCGAACATTACTCACAGCTGATTCCTCGCCATTCTGCGTAAAATAGTGATCACTCATTTCTGATGATCTCAACACTTTTCTCAAGCTTCTTGCGAATTCTGAATAAACGTAATATCGGACAGCAAACATCGTATAAAGCCCCGTATAATTGACGTCAACATTACTTGCTACCAATATACTTGCAATAAGAATCAGAACTCCCTCAGATAGAATCAATATCGTGCATCTTTTGACCAGAGATTTGATAGACGGGTTTACCAGAGTTTTCAGGAAAGTCGCAAAGCGGAGTGAAATAGCCATGTTAATGATCGCATCGTACATGGCAAAACTGACATACATGTCGCGGCCGATTGGACCGAGTGCAGCAGCAGACTGCTCGTCCAAATTGTAAATGTGAACTTGAGTCACAGCCAAAATGACATTAGCAATGAAACTGAACAAAAGTGTAATCCCGCAGACGAAGTCTAAAGCTCGAAGTTTCTGTTTGCTGTACTGTCCTTTTATGAAATTTCGTAACCTGCCGTAGTTCATCACTGTAAATCCAGCAATGGCTCCAACATCGAGGACATAAGCTACAACAATCATAAATAACGCAACTTCTGGATTAATTACAAGTCCAGCAACTGTGAAACATATGGATTCCAGAAGATAAATTAACGATAGAATCTTAAGTTTGGCTTCGTTGGATTGATAAAGAGTTATGGAACATAGCCCTATTATGAAACCGAGTGTTGTGTTCGACACTATGCCGTGAATCGCCGCTTCGTCCATGGAGGATAATGTGCGCTACTTCTCGGAGTAAAGTATAGTGATACCTCAATAGTAGTTGAAGTGCAATATCGATGATCGGGCGTGGTGGTGTGGTCACTGATGTTGGAGCTTGGAAGTGTCACGTCCACTTTATCCCGAATGAGCAATTGTAAAGATATTCTAATATATCGGACAAAAGTTCACCCGCTGACTAAAAAAAATGCTTAGTTGAGATTTGTAGAATTAATATGTGTGCGATGATGAAAGTGAAGATGGAGTTTCATCGTAGGGTCCAGACGGGCCAGCGAGCGCAAAGCCACGGACACAGCAAGCGCATTTCGAACACAAAATGTCATTCAAGCAGCATTAAAAATTGACATTACTTGTTATAGTTATTTAACCCTAACAGATGTCGTTCAAGGATTGGTCTTAATTGTTTATCTTTCTCAGTAAATGAATGAATATGTATCGCCTGCTCCATTTCCACTCTTAAAGGGTCTAAATCGTATAGGAAAGGGCCAAGGATACACCGAAAGTGAATTTAAATAATAAATATTCAATCCAGTTATATTTATTCAGATGTTACAATACTCTCGATAAAATTGTAAAACCGTGGGCCATATATCTTTGGTTGCTGATTCGATATTCCTTTTATATCAACCCCTCGCATGAACTTTTTAACTCGGTGCAGTCTTCTCAATAGATTATATTCAGTGAATATATCGATTACACCGAAATAGTAGATATAATCCAAGGGCTGATTTTGCGAATCGGTAGCCTGGTAACCGCCATTATCAGCATGGAACCGAGAGGTTTGTCGCCTGAAATCAGATGTAAGCATGCTGTTTATTGAGATAAAGAATAGAATACAACGTACTCTGGAAGACGGCGATTCGATGGTCCCGTAGCTTCACCTAGAGATTTCGGCTCTCTTGATATTTGCTCAATTGGACTTGATGTTACACCAACCTCATTAATTTGAGATTCCTATGTTATTCAAATAGATTAGCGAATCTGTACATTGATTAGATAACGGAAATTCATCCTCACCTCGATGATATCGCTGACAGATGATTTCTCGCGGTTTAAATCATGAATTCCTACAATAAATGAATAATCAACCAGATTCATTTGGGTGAGGAAATCGTTGTCGATTTTCAATTGATTTAATAATGCCTGTCGCTTCTCACTCCCCAGAAATATTTTCTTATTCTGTTCAAGAAAATTCACCTCTTGAAGAACCGGAACTTTGCTTTTCGCAGCTTTATCCGCGGGGACATGTCGGTTTACAAACGCTCCCTTTAAATCAAAAATTTCGTGTATATTTACGTTTGGCGAGAAAACGTTGGGCATAACAATAAAAGGTACGGTTTGAGATCCAGGAACCTTGACTTTGTATAAACCGAATATCCGAGTGATCAGTGTATTCGGGTGTTGTTTCATGTGCTCATAATAGCTCGGTAGAATACTTTTAAAATAATTGTATTCTAGCGTACGGAGAGTTTTGAAAACGAAACGATAATCTTGACTGAAATATAAAAGACTTCCAGATCTTCCAGGTGATTGGATTTTGTTCAGAACAAATCGACTTGTGAGTGACCGCTGTGTTTACACAATCATTGTGTCAGTAAGCAATTAATAATTAATTCAATCATGCTTCCAATCGACAGCTATGAAAAACACACCACAAAATCTTCAACTGTCATGCCATAACTCTGTCTCAAATCCCGAAATACCAGGGGAGCGACATCTTGAATCATGTAGTCATACCAAGATTCTGGTAGCAATGCATTTCCGTCCCTTAAACGATTGATTGAGGTGTGAGATGGCCTGTGAAACCGAAAACGTTGTAAATTTAAATATCGTCACCTGTCGCCCTTAATCTTATCAGTTTTTTCGAAGTCTTCCTTTACTAAGGCTCTCGCTGGCTCGTTTGACCATTTCAATGCCTTTCAGTCCCAATTGATCGTCACAGTGAATTCAAATATCAGTCAGCGCCGATCGATATTCCGATATCGCCTGAAAACAATTTCATACCGAAGCTTTAATTCCAGTGAGCAGATTAACCATTAATTCTGCTTCTGGTGACTCCTCGTCCACAATCTTCGCTTTCGTATTTTTTTCAGGATCATGGATTTTTGTCCAAGGCAAAGAAAAATGCCATGCACTGGAGACGGAGTCTTGAGGTTTATAGCAACTGCTGAATACATCTAAACATATTGAATCAAAGAATGCTTTTCGCTTTGATTTTTGATCGTTTGCGATGCAGGAAGAAAGTGTTAACGCAATAAGCAAGAGGAAGCAAGTGATATCGGTGGGCCGGCGTAAATTCATTTTCGGTTATTTGCTTGAGTTATTTATATGCATCAAAAAAGGATTTTGTGATAGCCGAGTCCGACGAAGCAACATATAGAAGAACTCATACGGCATGTGCGCCTGGTATATATTTCAGGATCCCAATCTTCCGAACAAGCAAGTCTGAAACGGACTGATGTCACTACAAAGAGAGAAACTCTATCAAACACGGAGCATACAAACGGACATCAACTTCAACTCATGCAAAAATATCGCCGCTGTTACGGTTCTTCTTTCACCCATAAGAAGTATTTAACATTTTATAGTGATTTACAATAAAAGATGGCCGTCCTATTGCATTTGTATTTTTCAATCGTGGCAATCGTGGAAGATGGGTCCCCGGGTGCTGTCCTCATAACATTTCCAGCCAAATTAACAGCTGATTCTTCTTGAACTTCTGACCAAAGATTACTGATATCTTCACAGCGCAATCAAGTTGAATTAACTCACCCTAGTATTCGAAATGAATTGCACTGAAATTAATGAAGTACCTGTTAAAATATGAATTATGATGTTCAATTGATTGCAACGCCGATTCTTAAAAGCAATTTACCTCTAAAACTCAAAAGGTGTAGCTTTAAAATAGAATTCTCTGCAGCAAGCAATCGAGGAATAATAATCAAGTCCTTTTCACGTGCGACGGCAGAGTCTGACTTTGGCCGGGCGTTGAAAAAAGAGGAATGATATGGTCTGCTGCAACAATGCCGTCGTCTGAAACCATCAATAATAAGGAAAGTAAGATTAAGTATTTATCCTCACTCTGAAGAGAAATTATACTCTTCAACCCCCCATCTCGATTCAGTTGTCTATTCATCTACGCCGGCGTCATCTCAGTCGACATTTCGATTCCTCTTTCGAATCGCATCCACATCTAGCTCGGCTTTATCAGACCAATCTATCTCAAACCATCCCTTCGCCATTGTAATCTTCTCACTTTCGGCCGTCTGTTCTGCGTAGCTTTCATCTCTCGGCCTCATGTCTTCTGGACAAGATGCTGCCAACAACCTTAAACCCTCGTCTGTGAATTCAGCCACCGATAATCACTCTTCTTCTTCATCCACTTCAGGAGGACAGCTAGAGGCCAACAAGTCTAAATTAATATCAAAAGTTCTCTCAAATAGCTTATTTCCGGAGCATCCGTCCAAACCTTCACCGTCAAAGGTCGTAGACGATGATAATCATGAGTTGTGGCGGTTGTACACAAAGGCAAAGGATGTATTACCAAATGGGAAACGAATGGAGAATTTAACTTGGCGGTTGATGGCCATGTCGTTGCAAAAAGAAAAGAAGTTAGAGCAAAAATCGGGAGTCTCTGCAGGCAAAGTATTGCCAAATAGTAGTAATTCAATGGATATGGATGGTATTGAATCATCAGAGCAATCGAGGGAATTTTTCGGTTTAAATCATCCATCGGCATCTGATTCTGTCGCTATATCTTCGTCCCAGGGTATTTCATTACTCCCAACATCAATTCAATATGCTAGCAACTCTGAACAGGTCGAAGTTGATTATGACGAAATGACCCCGCATCCATCGTATCAGAAATTTAACCATAATTCAACGAATCCACCCTCAAGACCATCTATAGAATATACATTCCGCCCGTCTTTTGATTCGTTGCCTCGTCCGTCGTTCGAAAGTGAATACCGACCTTCTTTGGACGGGGGAAGACCGAGCTTTGATCAGGTTGGACGGGCGAGTTTTGAAAGCGACAGAAGTGATTATAGCGAAAGTGCTGCTATGTGGAATAGTAATTTTCGCCAGGGATTCGGTTTTGGGCAGGCAGCTATAAATTGGAAGAAAAAATCTTATGTAAGCGGTCAATCCTTTTTTCCTAACGTCATATGCTGTTGTGCCTAACAGATCGCATTGCTTCACAATATTGTGGATTTTAACTTCTCTCAACAACAAGTCTTCTAATGCTAGTATATCGATTCCTGCTGATATCTCGCCTCTATCCAATCTCAATGGCGAACAACTCACTCCGTCGTCGCTTTACCCTAACGCCTCAAATCGAACAACGTCAACATCACAGAGTACAAACACGTCGTCAGTCCTTCAACAACCATTGTTAACAACCAGTGAATTTGACTTGTCAAATCTCCCTACATCAGTCATAGCAACCCTCCAGCAACCCTCCTTACCGTTCACATCTGAGAAGGAATTTGAACAGCTTCTCAAGCTCATGTCTGACCCCAATTCGTCCGGCGCTAACCTGTCAGGGACGCCAGGTATCACCTCTGATTCAGATGTCGCTTGGTCCGAGTTTCTTGATAACTCTGAGTTGGAGATGACATCTTCGAATAACACTGCAACTGTTACATCGACTTCGTTGGCATTTGGTCACTTTTCTAGCGCATCTTCTAACCGCGACACAGGTGGCAGAACTGAAATTCAAGGCAACCTATATTCAAGCGCAGAAAATTCTAGCGGAGACATGGCTAATAACGGTGTGAACCCGCTTTCGGTTTTGAAACAGTTCCCGGCCACCAACATCGATGTGCGGACTTCACATCCATCGAAACAGGGAAGTCAATCGGCTCGAAGCAGTCTAGAATTAAACAGGAGAGAATCCAATGTTCAAGAAAGCAATGGCGAACTTGCTGCCCGCCACAGTTTAGATCTTTCAAGTCTCAACTATAAAAGTGTAAATCCCACTTACGGAAGACCCACATCACCGCTTTCGACATCGTACCCTTCTTCGTTCTCTGCAGTGCTTCAGGAAAGAGACCCCGAGTCTCAATTGTCAAAGAAGTCAAATAAACGGCCCCGCCTCCCATCGCATTCTTCATCCAACCTACTGCCTGTAACGTCTGGTCCAAATCAGCCATCCAACGGTAATTCAGGAATGAAGTGCAGCAATTGCAACACTACAACTACGCCATTGTGGAGACGGAACGCGGAAGGACAGCCCTTGTGTAATGCCTGTGGTCTTTTCTACAAACTCCATGGTGTAGTAAGGCCCGTTGAAATGAGAACCGATGTCATTAAGAAACGGAATAGAAATAGCAGAAGCAAAAAGAATCCAACAGGTATTACTGGGTCAAATGGGCCGTTAACAAACTCGTTTGCTTCAGAGCACGGGATCGGAAGAAATTCGAATGCAGGATCTGTATCTAAGCAGCCGCATATTCAACCGAAATTGGTTACATCCCAAGTAGAACGGACACAACCGTCATTGAACCAACAGCCGGCTTTCCGAAGACACCAGTCTCAAGTTGATGTTCAAACTGTTTCCTTTTCCTCCGGCACATCAACAATTACTATACCGTCCTCAGGAGGTAATCCTGGAACTTTCACTCCAGTATCTAGATCTACCTCCTCCCCTCATATTGATTCCCAACCAACCGGACAATCTTACAGTCGCTCCAAACCCCTTATTTCGTCATCATTTCGACCGGGCTCTTCTGCCCAACAGCATCAGGTTCAAATCGTCAATAACCAATCGCAAAATCCAACCATATCTTCACTTCCCATAGCAGTCATACCGCCTGGTTCTGGCTTCACCTTCAACACCAGGCAGATGCCGAACGGGCAAGTTGTGATTGAACCGATCCCAGTAAACATCATTGTTCCATCTCCTTCATCCTCTTCCGCTAACGACTCGTCATCCAAGTCACATATGTCAACCATGGTGTCTGTCGAAAGATCAACCGAAACATCAGGGCATTTAAATCAAACTGATACAAATGCAATTAATTCGTCTGTTCCCCAAACACTTCATATTCCGGCAGGGTATTCTATGCTCGACATACTTAATGCAATGAATGGAATGAATGGTTTTAGTAGTGCTCGCACCGGAGACGTCAGCGGGATCGATATCAGCAATCTTGGTGCAGGAAATGGTAATCCCGGCAACAACGTGAATATTGGGGCGGCTGAGACGCAGACATCAAAGGGATAGGGTACTTTTCTGGTTTACTGGAATGGATACGAAGAGATCAAGAAAGGAGATGCTTTAGAATACTCTTTTCGTGCCTAATCTTCTGGCGATAAGAATTGCGCCGGTTGTACCGCTGCTTTTAATGTTCTTTTCTATTATTAGCAATACCGTAGTGACATATGATTCGACTTTTGGTTCAAATTCTGCTGGCTTTAGTTGCGAACATATTGCATTTTGCATGCTTCTTGTTGTGTGGCATCACAATCAAGCTACATAGATTGTTACTTCCATTGTACTCTAGCATCACCCATCATTTTGTAGTTTTGTTTACCAATTGTAATTTAGTTTGATTAGAGTATTTTCATTGTATTTGTTAACGATTCGGTTGACTTCTATAAATAATGTATTATTAAGTCTATACTTTATATTGTCATTGGGCACCTACATATGAAATTATGCGTAATTGTATTTAATCGTAATGATATGGCGATGGTAATTTATTCCGTTTTTGTCTCTGATTAGCTGTATTAGATTGTAATATTAAGAGATTTGCATTAATATTTGTGTTGTACAACACTTTGTCGATTTACCGTAAGCTCGCCCAAAATGTGTAATTGAACAAACCCAGAACACTTGTTTCGCTTGCATTCGAAAGATTACCAAATATCGAGACACTAATATAGTCACTCAATATTTTTAATATGGACATCAGGAGGAGGAAATGCCGAAATTCAAATTTTTATGCATATCAACGCGTTCAGCAACATTACCTAAAAGTCGAATCGCACGCAATGTATTCCTCGAGCATCTTTATAATAAACAATCAGTAATAAAGGTATCTTCTGTGTTGTAAACGAATTGATAATTGTGTGGAATAAGTTTTTATTGTTGGCCGATTAATTCCTTGCTGTTCCTCAGAAGCCACATTTAAACATTACTTGTTTCATGTAAACAAAAGCCCGGGTTATCCGCATCCGAAATGACAGAAACTCCAAAAAGTTCATACCTTTAAGTTATCGCTTGAACATGCTACATTATACCCAACCCTAAAACATCTTCTTCGGTTATTTAATATTTTATCAAGACATCTCTAAAGCTATATCTCGAAGTCGAAGTAGTGCGGAAGAAAGATGCCTTTAAAGTTTACAAGTCCGACTCAAATTGAATCGTTCTGGCTGCAGCAGCAAACTCTTTGTCCCAAGACAGATATATTTTCAGATAATCTACAGATGATTTACCCGTATAAAGGAACAAAGATAGGCTGTTGGGTTAATGTAGACGACGAAGGAAAAAATGTGTGCAAAGTCGTCAAAGATTTTGAAGGATTAGCTGGCGGAATGGGATGGTTAAATGATGTCTGTCTGCTGAAAAGTTGGCATGGAAAGAGGGTAAGTGTAATCATTTTTTCATACCAATCACTACTTAGTGTTTGGAGGTTTAAGATATCTTTCTTTGTATGGAACTCTAACGAACATTCATACCCTAAATTTATCTGGCTGTTGATTGGTATCATTATCATTCGTTCTGACGAAATCTCAAATTGTGTTGAATACAGAATACCTATCCGATTTACAACTATTTAAAACCACCGACAATAACTTGGCTGGATCCACGGACCTTAGTTCGTATGTCGTCCCTCCTGCTTGTTACTCTGATATAGACCAACATGAACATATTTTAATCTGTATACCGGTTGATTATTCTTTTGTTTTCTTATAGCCCACGAGCCGGTTTCCACTCCACATTTGAATCATCTGATAGAATACCTGAAATCGCTCGACCCTTCCACTTTGTTGCCCACAATAATAGTCACCAAATCCTCACCACCTGTTATTTTGGACGGCCACCATCGATGGCAAGCGTCTCTTCATCTTAAACTTCCCAGAGTACCTGTCTGGATAGTTGATGATACAGTAGCCGACGAAGATGATTTTGTACTTCCCGTTCCCAAAAGCCAGTACAAAAATATGACTGAACTATTGGAATCCAGAGTACATGATCAAGGGATTATATTTAAAGAAGTATATGAGTATTTTAAGGTCAAAGTTTATGATACTCGGAACTACGGGTTGTTGAGGATACGGGAAATCGCTGATACAGCGAGAGAAGCGTATCAAAGTAGGTTGCGAGGAAAGCAGTCAAGCGACAATCCAGCGGGGTGGGGCGTCAAAGGGACAAAGGTTAGCTTATACTTGAATCAGTTGCTTGGAGACAGTGACTAACGATGTGTATCTTGAACGAAATTCGTTCCGATCACAATGCAGCATGTCGCTGTCAAATTGTCGCGAAGCTTTTTTCGTGCACGAAATCAATACGATAGTTATTTTTTTGTGGATCATGACAATGAAAATGATAGGTTTCGGCTAGATGGGGTCACAGAATCGGTAGTTGAAAACGAAGTTCGGTTGGAGAGGGTTGCCCCGAGGCTTGAATGGGGATTGTGGAAAGCAGGAGGAGTGGAGACCGTGAAGAGGGAAGATATTGGGGATGGGAATGAAAAAGTTATACCTAAAGTACTTGTTAATTCCAGGTCTGACAGTGTGAAGGTGATAGAAAGGCCTGGAGAAGTTTCGCAGGTGTAGAAGGATCCAATAGGTATATCGTATTTAACAGAATGTCGAATGGAGAGACATATATTTTTAATTTGAACTGGCTGATTTATTCACCTCCATGCATTATTATAATTGTTGTCATCATGTGCCTGGGACCGAGAAACTAATGTCGAAGCAACAAAGACGGCCTCATTATTGGAACAGTCAACACGGCCCGGGTCATATTCAAAGAATGCGGACCGAGAACAATGCAGCAATAACAGTGAGTTTGGTGGAATTAAATCGTTTTGCAATATTGGTATTCCTTCTGCTACTACTCTTCATCCACCCTCGAAAGATAAAAATATCCCTCCCAAGATTCCATATATAAAAGTTCACGTCCCAGTCGTATTATTCCGGCAATCTTGAACATCACAAATATGCCTTTTGCCAGGTTCATGCGTCGTCTTCCGACCTTCGGGTCAAAGGATTCCCTCAAACAATTCTCACCTTCTCTCGATGCATCGCACAGCACAAATTCCATACAAACACACACAAAGAACATTTCAGATGATTCGTTGTCGACTATTTCATCAGTCTCCTTTGAACCCGACGCAATGCGCTTTGTGGTCGGAGTTGATTTCGGGACCACTTACAGCGGATTCGCTGTAATCCCCATTATCAAGGGAGAGAAGGCAGATGAGAAACTATCGTTCATTCATACAACTCCCGTTTGCCCTAAAAATTGGTAGATTCGTTTTCATTGGTCGCACACACTATTTGCGCTATCACTAAATTGGATACATTGCCGAAAATTCATTATTGTTTGTAGGCCGGACCAACCGCCCAATGTCCATGGTATCAAAACCCCCACTGTATCTTGTTATCATAAGTCTACCCTTGAGTTTGATTCTTGGGGCTTTACTGCCGCTAAACGGACTTCTCATGACTTGTACAAGATTGAACGGGTGAAATTATTGCTTGAAGTGCGTACACCTGATCATCTGAGACCAGAGTTACCGGAAGGGTTGACTGTCGATCAAGTGATTACGGATTATTTAAAAGAGTTGAATGAGCTGTGCTTAGATTTGATCATGGAAACATACAGGGCACCTAATCTTACAATTGATGATGTGGTGTATTGCTTCACTGGTATAGAATTTGAAGTTATCGGTCATCTTTTTAAATCTAGAAATATTATTAACATCTTGTCTCCATAGTACCGGTCAACTGGTCTCCTGCTTCACATAGAAAGCTACGTCAATGTGCTTTAAGTGCCGGTCTTATTCGCCATGAAAGATCGGAGAATCTGATATTTTGTTTTGAACCTGAAGGTATCACCCGAAGCTTTCACCCGCGTTGACCATATAATCAAAATTAACTAATCACTATACAGCGGCCGCTATGTCATGTATTAAGGATAAAGATGTTGATGTTCAACCGGGGTCGAACTTTTTGGTCGTTGATTGTGGTGGCGGTATGTAGGCGCAACCTTTGTTGCCGCTTAGTATCGTTGAACTTTCTGACATAAATTATTATTATTCGATACAGGTACTGTCGACCTATTCCAGTGCCAGCTGGGACCCAACAAAGACCTGGAAGAACTTACCATTGGCGATGGCGGTTTTCTTGGCGGGGTCAACACAGACATCGCGTTCCTCAATCACTTGCGAGACCTGCTGACCCCGGAAGGTTTTGAAGCCGCCATCACATCACCCCGTTGTGCCAGCGGTTGGGCGAATATATTGGCACAATGGGAAAACCGTAAGAGATTGTTCACAGGCAAGGAATCAGAAATAGAGGAAATCTTTTTGCCGCAAAATGTGTTGAACGAAGTAGCTAAAGTTTGGGACGGCGATATGCCTCTTGGAGTTGCAGATGGTGTGGTAAAATTGACGAAGCAGGACATGAAGAATTTTTTCGATCCGGTGGTCGATCAGATATTGAGGTTGACGAGGAATCAAGTATTACATGTAAACTCAACCAATTCGAATCCCGTTACGCTAGAAACCAATGGTTTCTCAAATCATCGTGGATCGCTTGATTCATTCTCATTTTCTAATCGACGGTCCTCCCAAAATAGTACAACTGGCTCCCCATCTCAATCTCCAGCTTTCCTTCCCACCCCAGATAACTCTCCGATTCCATCATCAAAAGTCCATTCCCGTAATTTCTCCTCACATTCCGCTTCCTCCTCATCTTCACAAAAGTCACTTGATACTCTATTCATTGTCGGTGGATTCGGAACCAATGCTTACCTGCGCCAGAAGATTATGAATGATCCGATCATACAAAATAATGTCAAAAGGATACAAGCCATTCCTAATCCGGAAATTGCTGTTTTAAAAGGTGCTGTTTGGGCCGGTTACTACGATACAATGATTAGAACGAGGAAAGCCAGAAAGAGTATTGGGGTTCAAGTGCTGCGGTTCGTTTTTCTTGTTAGTGGGCTAAAAAGCACAAGTATTAATTGTGCTGTAATTTTCTTCCTTTATAGACCATACAGAGAAGGTGTCGACGAATTCAACGATGTTGCTTTCAGAAATCCGTGGCAATCGGATGATAAATCGCAGTGGTTGGTAGATACCTATGTGGAAAGTATGTCGTTGAATTTCCGCCCCATATATTTTCTCAGTGCCGGAGGAACGGTTGCTAATTGTGCCCGTCAATGATTTGTCTTTTTTAGCCTTCATCTCTCGCGGCTCGACAGTCCATCTATCCTCGTGCTACACAAAAGGGAATTTCACTATTCCTCCAGGCACCACAATAGCGGATGTAAACATATATTCGTCCGACTCGCCTTCCGAACTTTTACATATTCGCAATGATACTTGTCAATTGCTCGGTACAGTTTGTATACATATATCTCCTGAACGAGCCAACAGAAGTCCGAAGTTTGCGATTAGTATTTATTATGGGAG